>PNEQ01018150.1:56084-79067 GCA_003012365.1 Medauroidea extradentata | reverse complement strand
TTCTTGTGTTAGACCTCGCAAGAATAAAATATTTTTTCGTTGCTTTGATGTAGAAGTTTATTAAATATTTGTACTTATTTTGGATTTTAAAACATTTTTTTGCTTTGAACTTTGCTGTATGATTCCTATTATCGCACAGTAGCTTTAATACTTTCGTTTAAGACTTTTCTTGCATATTGATGATTGCGAATGATTTTATTTTCTAATAACAATAACTTTGATATATTATATTACTAGCAGTCCCCTGCGGCTTTGCTCGCGAGTATTATTCATAACTGATATTATTTACTGTGATTGAAAAACCTCTTTGTCCACCAGATTGGTACTTCAGTCATCAAGTGTTTGAATGACAAAGTTGCATGTTGAGCTAACTCTGCAGCAGGATAAGTAGCTATAGCTGTCCACGCGAAAATCAGTCATAAGTTTGTCCCTGCCACTAACAGCGACTTCACCTGGGCCTTATTTATATCACTGCAAAGTTGACGCTGTGGGGTAGTTATAGACTTTTACATGTACGATGTTTGTCGAACGAAAAAAGTTTGATTAATCCTGTGCATAACCATTGGTGACGATGCCCTCTATTACATATTTTCAAATATTTACTTGGAGTTTAATGCCATTATAAAGTTTTGGTGGGAAAAGGTTTCGTGGAAACGAATTTGGTGCCCCAACCTTGGGATTAGTCAGATAATATATTATGTGAGTTTGTGTTGTCGAGGGACCTAAGTGGAAAGTGAGCTGGATAATCCATTTTACCCCCTTTAAACGACTACATGCGAATCGCACTAATTCGATCTGCTTTGCAGTTTTTGTGTGTCAGAACTGAACGTTCACACACAGCTTATAACGTAATTCGAGCCTAGAACCTCTCGGAATGTAGACCTGAGCTACAAAAAACTGCGTCACGTAACGTCGAACTAATTCATGAAAACCAATTTAACTTTAGAAAGAAAATATTCATGTCCTGGACTCATAGAAATTGCACAATACCACGTATCGATATGTTTTTGTAGCGTGAACTCCTGTATAATTTATTTCTCGCTGGTCGTACTTGCTTTTCGGATCGTCTGCCCTGAAAGTTCACAAAATTAGTTTTATTCTTGATAATCAAGTTATTTCGTAAAGTGTAAAAACTTACATACAATTCTTTAATGCGTATGTAAGCGTCACTCTGACCCGAACAACACCTCAATATATCTACTGGTTGGATATATATCATGGGTTGATGGAAAACAAATTTTGCGCTTTTTTACCCTTTCGGGTGTAGGATTTCAAAATATATTAATTTTACATCTTATATATTTATATAAGTATCTCATTGAAGTGCCAATCATGACGGTAGCACGTTCAGTCGAATCAAAATCGATCATATATTAAAAAACACGAATGACCCCTGCACAGTACTGAAAGTTCTAATTTCGAAAAATCTAAAACCAATTTTACTATTATTTTTGTAATCATCATCCTGAAACAAAAATTAACTGTACATCACGATAGGTTTGATAGAAATCGAGGATTTATCTAAAACTCATTACAGGTCTTTTCACCTCCTAAGAGAGTGAATATCGAAAAACCCTTGAATCACATTTTAGAATAATTAACTGGTTTCTCCTGGACGTGAAGAACACGGCAAATGCCCGTTGGGTTCAAGATATATCGACGATTAATTGAAAACACATTTCATAATTTAGCACCTCTTTTCACGTCCTTAGGTGGGGAATTTCGAAAATTCGTGAAATTACTTTTCAGGTATTTGAGTAAGCATCAGTCTTAAACAAAAATCACGTCGCTATATAAAAATCAATTGAATCGATATGTATCGATTGTGAATCGAAAGTACATTTTAACCTTTTTTTAACCTCTTTGGGGCTGAATTCGGAAAATATAGTTTAATGGTATATGGGATATTTACAAAAGCATCAATCTAAAGCAAAGAGCATTTCGATTTCTCGATTGGGTCGATATATATAGAGAAATAATCGAAATCACATTTCACGTATTTTCATCACCCCGTTAATTAAAGAATTTCGAAACGTCTTCAAGTCCTGTTATAGATATTTGTATACGTAACAATTGAAGTAAAAATCACGTCGATAGTCAATTGTGTTTCAGTAACACAGACGATTCATAAATAACACATGTTGCCCGTTTTTGCTGTTTGAGGGTCGAATTTTAAAATATCCTAAAACTAATTTTTGGGTATTTACGTAAGAAATATTTTGAAGTGAATAACAGATCTCTATCACGAAGGGTTCGATAGATTTCGTTAGTTAATCGGAAACACATTTAAGGTCTTTTCACCACCTTAAACATTGAATTTCGAAAAATCCTTAAAATGGCTAATATGCATTTTTATGAGTGTCCTATTAAAGTAAAAATCACAGTGATAGGCCGTCGAGTTCGAGCTCTGTCGACGTTACTTCGGAAACACATTTCACCCCTTTTCACCCCCTTAATTATCGAATTTCGAAAAATCATTTCTTAGTCGGTGCCTACGGGCCAAGGGGAAGCTTACATTAAAATTTTATGTTTCTAGGTCCAGCGGTTTGGGCTGTGCGTTGATAAGTGAGTGAATGTGTGACTGTGTCAGGACACTTTATTTTATATATTAAGATTACTTTATGTATTCTTACCTTGTGAAGAAAACCGCATTACTTTTTCCAACCATGTACAAGAATTCAACATAATGATGTCATGGCAATGCTTCTTTAGAATTTTATACTTTGTGGGATTTCTTATCGTGAGCGATCTCAGAAAAACTTTTTTAAATAAAATGGTTTTTTTAATTCAGTTACTTTTTTATTTATATCTCGTTTAAAAATTGTCATAATATTCTCACGCTGTGTATGACTCTGAATCACTTCTGTTTTTTGTACTGGTTTTTGTTTCGATCTTGGCTACGATTTATGTATGTATGTGTGTATATGTGTGTATTTATTTATTCGTTTATATATTTTCATTAAAGTGCATGTAGGTAAAACAATGTATAGCTAATTTTTTATAGATTGTCTCGAAAATTTTTGGTTTTATACGTTTTTCTGCTGCCTTGCACCAACATTATGTAGGTATTGGAAAGCATAAATACCGTTGTATCAGACTCAGACATATTTTGTATCGGACAACATTCATCGTAACCACGGCCGTAGAAGAACAGGTCTGGACACTCGCCTGGATATTTGACCCCCTCGTTGTTTGGCTGTAGTTCACCAAGTTACCGAGAATATTGTGTTTTATTGGCGCTGATGTTATGGCGGTCGGACTAAACTCCGCCCACTTCCTTTCCGCTAAGATAAACAAGTTATCAAAACGTATTTTTTATCAATTTATGAAATACTTCCTTCGTTCACAAACTTAAGAAAATGCTCCAGCAATCTTTATTTACTTTATAAATTTAACAATGGAAAAAAGTGGACGGAGTTTGATTGCGACCGCCCGGAAAACAGCGCCAAAAAGTACGACAATCTCGGTAACTTGACGAACTACAGCCAAACAACAAGGTCGTCAAGCAAAATACATTGTTAGATAGGCGAGTGTCCAGACCTGTTCATCTACGACCGTGATCGTAGCATATTGGAGCCTAAACAAGCATCTTAAAATCTATCCAATCTACTTTCTTGATCACAACACTACTTTTTCTTATGTGTAGGTCTAAGTTTGTTTTTCAAACCTTTTGCTTTGGGTATAACTTTCACATTTTTGTAGCCTCTTGATATTACCATACACCCGATCCTCCATTCCGGCGCTGCCCCATACTCACCTAATGTCACACCCCACCATCACTAAAGACATTGATGTTCAACGCTGACCAAAATTTCTAAATAAAAAAAATACGTTACCAGTAGTAACTGACCGAAAAAAAAATTCATCCTAACTAATCAAACATAAACTGTTAGTCACATACATGCTAGTCTACTGAATATAGAACAGTGTGAAATATCTAAGCTTACCGCATCCAAATCTGGCCCTAGCTATCATATTGTAGTATAATGGACCTACATAATCATTCGCCTAATCTTTCAGTAACTAATATAGCAGGTACCTCACGAAATTAAAACAAGCACAACCTTAACGTTTCTAGCCTAACCTATAATTAATTTTCATTATTTTATTTTTCTTTCCAAAACTAACCTTACCTCAAAGGTAAGTGAACATTACCTCAGTTACACAGATGACCGATACACTGATTTCTCATTTTCTGTCTCTCTTTTGGCATTTAATTCTGACACAAATTTATTTTGCATTGTGAATGAAGTACGATTAAAATAAAACAACAGATTATAATTTTAAAGAAAATTTTAAAATAAAATTGTTACTACTTCAGGTATACATTTCTATTCAATAATCTATTCAATAACATTCTTGAGATGTTGTGAGACTTCGAATTTGTATATAGACAACTTTCCTCAGCGATGCGTTGATGTTCTTTGAAGAGTCCTCGCGATGCAGTGTCGGCAGAGTTCAGTGATTTCTTAACAGTCTTTTCAAACAGGTTGTTAATTATTTTAGCAGCTAGCAATATTCCATACCTCTCTTCACTATTGAAATACTCCAGAAATAAGGGTACTGGACTTCGTCGGATAACGTTAATTCGGCTTCTTGTGTTTACGTCTGTAAAGAGCCTGGAAGACATTCATTCATAAGTAAAAATTGTAGATCGTTGCATTCACTGTGCAATACATTACATCACATTCAATTATGTATCCCACGGGAGAATGGTACGCCATGCTCGTGATGTTGAGATCAGTATTGGGCCTCTTAAAATTTCTTAAAGGCAGAAGCAAACTCATCGCATACACATAAAAGTTATTAGCACCCATATACTGTAGATAAGTAGCTGGTTGAATAGGACTGTATTTCTCAGCATCAGGGGAAAGCTTGACTGTTTGCTGGATTTAAACGCACGTTCAGCTTATGAATGATTGCTGGCTTTCGCTTGTAAGCGGAGCTGTTACCCTATTTGACTGAGCCAATAAGACTCCCGCTATTATAATATTTGTTGCCTATTAATGGTCTGTAGACAGCTATCAGACATATGTCACCAAATCATACATGTCTCAAGAACCTACAAGGTTATCTTGGAACAAAAAATGTCGTGATATACCATCATCTCTAGTTACCGGTGCATGCTCCTCAAGGTCGTGTTTAATAAACATCGGTCTAACCGCAAAAATAACTGGCATGCATAGTGGTTTGAGATCTAGGTCTTATCAATGAATACGCGAAAATTCCAGGTTTATTCCTATGGAAAATAAGTAGAGATCTGAAATTTCGTGTAATTATCTGACAGTAGAATGGGCTCTATGTTACTGTGCGTACATTTGACTTATACTGTCGGGTGACAGTTTACGTGACACGCTTTGAAGGAGTTCGCAGTCAACGTTATAAATTCAGTTGCATAATACGCTCTATACTGAAATGCAAACATTCAAAGGTATGAAGACCTTGAGGCAGTGCTTTCGGGAGAGTAGAGGACAATAAATTATAGCCTATCGTCATAAATTTTCACACTCTACAAATCCATGATTAAATTATACAATGACTGGAGCTGGGTTGCCAACACACATTATGCTTACCACAAAAGTGAGTAAGAATCTAAACAGAATTCAAAGCCAGTGTTACCACACAAAACGTACAGCAAAAATGTCGAAACTAACACCGTGTACAAATTGATAATTTAATGACTAAACATATACTGTTGTATTATTGAAACTTGGTCACGTATAATGATTTAGCAAGGTTCGTTACATATAAAACAATACTAACTGCCAATTACTCTAATATTCATTAAATTTCAACACGTAACTCATAGGTTAGTAACAATTTTCTAGTAAATCACAGCAAATCGTTACTTCTCCCAAACCGGTAAAGGGAATGTAAATGCATGTGTTAAAAACTAGTAGGGTATTTTCAACCAACCATTAGAACAAAAAAAAATTATGACAGAAAAATGTATAACTTTTAAATAAAACTTAAATGACAAAAAATTCCAAATGTTCTAGTGGTCTAAAAAATAATATAGGCATCTTTTGTGAGCAAGTAAATAACAAAACGATCATACGCCATTTTTATGTTTTCAATGGAATGTTGTATTAAATAATCATTTTATCCTTATTTCTCATTAGTATTTTGAATTGTTTAATTAATTTTATTAGTGGCAGCTGTTTTCTAATTTTATTGTGTAGTGTGTTTCCTTGTATCTTATTTTTTGCCGACAGGATTAACTTAGCATAAAACGTAATTCACGATTATTGAAAAAAAAAATAGTCCTTAAAAATACAGCAGATTGTATCGACGGCACAACAAAAGTAACCTAAAGCTTTAAACATTTTACAGAAAAAAATAATAAATATTAATTGTATGATTTTAACATTAAAGATCTGAAAAATCACCATAGTTATAGTGATTATGCATGTGCCAAATATAGAAGCATAGTATTAAAACATACTATTTTTAACATTAACACACATAAGAACTACTGCCAATTTGTCATATTTTCGTAGTGAAGTATTTTTTAATTTTCTCTAAATTACTCTGCTTTTGCAGCGTGCAGGTTATACAGAATCTTGCAATCACTGACTGGAATGTGGACGTTTCTGATATGGTTAAATATCAACAGCTGATTACTTCGAATAACATAACAGGTGTGGCGGAAGAATTGCCACGCATATCAAAATGTTAAACGTGTATAACTACTTCAAAATATGGTTATGGTAGCTAAAACGGGTTTATTAGGTTGTTAGCAACAAATCTTTGGCACTATTAAGCAAGTCTGATTACTGTACCAACAATCCAAATATTGCCGAAGCTGTTGTACTATAGAAATCATTTCTGAATAAGAAACGCTCTGACCTGTAAAATTATAACATGCTCTTTTTAAAGAACAAATTGCGCTGTAGAAAAAAAAACGTTCTTTTGAAGGAACGATTGGCTGTATGGAAAGGAAAATATTGCCTAGAAGGTGAAATCAGCTGTGTTGAACGATCAATCAGTTCTACAGAAAAAAGATACTCCCTCGATCAAAAAGTGCAGTTTAGTAGAAACTGTATTCACATCTTCAGAATCCAAATTAACTACAATGCTGGTACATATGAAAGTATTATTTTACGATTAACTGTCTGGTAGACTATACATGCAACCAAACTAGATTTTTGTCAGTATAATAAGATAAGCGTTATAATTTAAGGCTTTTTTTCGGTTTATGCCGATGTTTTAAAATTATATAATATTGTTTATTTAAAAAAGATCGCATAATTCACGTTACTTAATACAATAAACTTGTTCTTGTGTACGAGTGTCTCTAGTGGTTTCAAGATAACGTTCTAGAAGTATGTGTTTTATATCATTCATTAAATCGTAAATTTCGGAAATGGCCTCAGCACTGAGAAACCGGCTCTGCTGGAGTCAGCGCAAGCGTGATAGTTGTTTTAGTGAAGAAATTTATCTGATATAACTCTGCTGTCGTATTAAGTACCGTTACTTCAGCGAGCTGTGAATCACTGGTCCCAAGGCCAATTTTCTAGTTCTTTAGGTGACAGCAGTTTACTGACAGCGTTTCAAATAACATTCAGTAATAGTAATCATTGGTTCAGAGTAAGACTGGAGTTGCTATATTTGATTTCTGATGTTACAAAAAATATCTAATTGCAGTAAATATTTATTAATTTTATTTTCGTTTCCTACTCAAAAATATCAGTGAGGGAAATTTTCGTAGCTGAGATACACTAACAGTCAGTTGCGTACAGTGATGTGTTCTCAGATGTGCGTATCTTAACTAATATTTTTTACCCTTGCGTGCAAATCTATGAATGCGCAACATTTTTGCTTTCTGCAATTACCAACTAACAAATCAGCATGTTTCCCACAGTACTTTTCCCCTGCGGTGACGTCAGGGGGCGTGTACTTCAAGTCGTCCATTCGGGTTTCCATTTCAGAGCAAGCTAACATTCAAACAGCTGCGAGTTCATGTCAGTTTTTCAATTTGCCGTAATATAATCTGACATCTCCAGGAAGGCACTGGGACATTAATACAGAAGCCGCTAACTGCAGATCCAACCTCGTGGTATCACAGTGTCTACGAGAAGCCAGAGAACACTTACTGTCTGCCTGAGAACACATATATTCTTGGAGGCTAGCCTACATGTCAGAGAACGCCGCGAATTTTTTCCGGTCTCTTAATCATTAGAGGTACGTAAATTTCGCAGATACATTCCAGGTCAGGTTGAACGCCAATTATGTATACTTCATTGTCATGTCTGTGACTTGCTGGCGGCTGTTATGAAACGCGGTTGACTACTGCAAGCCAGTAGTAAATACGAAAATAATGCGATGTGATATCGCTTGCTGCCTCCTTGTACGGTTATAAGTAGGGCCCGGTAGTTTTCGCGAAAAGATTTTTGCCCCTCTTTGTTTCAGTGTCTTACGTGCACACCTGCAGCTCAACTTCATGGTTATTGGCGGAGTGCTTTTGTGCAGAGTTATTATTCATTTGACTGTGCCAATCAGTACATGGATAACTGTGACACAGCACGTCTGTGATTTACAGGTTTATCCTCCAGACGCTGGGTGTTACGGCATCCAATCACTGATCACAAAGCAGAGATGCAGGTTAGTACGTAAGGCACTGAAACAAAGTGGTGCAAGAATCTTTTCACGAAAACTACCTGGCCCTAGTTATAAGCCAATAGATAATCGATTGTGGCCAGTAGGTGTATAGGACTGACAAGTCTAGGTTGCTGCCAGATGAATCCGCGAAATTTACGTACCTCTATTAATAGGGCCACGATTTTGTCGCGAAAAGATTTTTGCCCCACTTTGTTTCAGTGTCTCCTGTGCACATCGGCAGGCCTGCTTCATGGTTTTTGGCAGCGTGTCTTTGTTCACACACATCTCTCATTTGACTGCACCAATCAGAATAAGATTATTGTGACTCCATACGTCTGTGATTTGCCAAGGCAAGTTAGAGTAAAATCATCCAATCACAAACGATTTTGCAAGATCTACAGATGTGCACATAACGCATTGGAACCAAATATTGCAAAAATCTTTTCGCCATAAAATCGTGACTCTATCTATTAATCATTAGACTGGTAGAGGCGGTTACACCGCACACATCCAGTAGCGTGCAAGTGGCCAGGTATAATTTTCCAGTAACACACCTCGGTCATAGAATACTCACGAGTACAGAAGTGAAACAGCTGGTTGGTAGGCGAACTCAGTCACTAGAGGCCGGCAATTTTCGCGGATTCAGTGACCTGCATGCTAGAATCCATTGTACTATACATACTCAAGACCCTACTATTTGTCCACTGGCTGCTTCTCAGTGGAACAACAGACAATGAACAAATAGACAAGGCTTGAGTACGCATAGGATAATAGATTCTAGCCTGCAGGTAATTGAATCCGCGAAATTTTCCGGACCCTATCAGTCACTGCCAGCAAAATGGCTTCCTTGACCTGCAACATGGCGGCAACGCATATTGCCAATCAGCCTAATACGGCTTCCCTGCTAGCCGGCATCCAGGCCAATAGGAAACCTGGCGTAACATGCGGGAGCAAACATACACGGGACTGGTATAGGTCGTTCTGGATAAATTGAGACCCAAAAATTTAACCTTTGAAAAATATCACTAGCCGTTACTGCATATAATTCAACATTAACTGAACCACGTTAAGCATAAAAGATCCAAGTGTCATTGTGATACAACTGAGGAAATCTAGGCTCAAAGTTATATCATGGTATTTAATTCCAGTTGTGTATTTGGCAGTCTTACAAAACATTAATTCGTAAGAGGACAAATAAATTATTAATGTATGTAAGTTTGAAATGCACCTCTTTGCTACTACTTCACAGTCATTAAAAATGGCGCTTGGCTCCTTAATGCATAACATGGTTCAACTATAGTTACCTTACTGCTTGTATGGTTGGCCGTGAAATTAACGCAAAATATTTCCGTGTACTTTCCTATTTAAATTCAACAAAAGTGAAACAAAATAACCGAAGTTGACATAATGGTATTTTATATAAATAATTTTTTTTTCTCCAAACATTATGTATTCCGACTGACTGCAAAATTGATCTTACACGCGCAAACATGAAGTGACGTGTCCAGACATGTTAGACATTTCTCGTCGTCAGCCGTTACGCGCGCAAAGATACGAATTGGCTGAAAACATAACTTTAGCAGGGCTTTTTGATAGCTCACTTTATTACGAACCTTTTATTTGAACAACCTCGGACAACTAATAACTGGAGAAGTCCGCCCGTATCAAACGAGCCGCCATATTATTTCACGTCTGTGTGTGCCTCGCGGTATCTGTAACGCAACTATCACGTGCTCAAAATGTACAGTTGTCGGTAACACTGCACTCCTTTAAACACAACCACGCTGAGCTACAGCTTACAGCATTAAAAAAAACGTATAATTTTAATTATATTTTATTTTCACGTGGAGATACAGTTGTTATTTTACGTAATTAATAGCAAGCGGTAGTAAAACGTACACAATTATTGGAAATATATTCAGAGGGATTCAACCCTGAATACACATTCAAAATAAAAAAAAATCAATTTTATTCGTAACACCACACTGCGGTCATCAAAAATGTCTGGTCGCCATTAAACAGTTACTAACGATCAAATACCAGTAAAACATGCAGTTTTTTTTCACCACTTAAAATAGATATTAATTATCGTATCAAAAGTGTCTACGTTACTGTTTATTTTACGAGAGTTTTTTATTAACAGTCCGAAATAATTTTTTGTAGTTTTTTCAGAGTGTGGCATTCAGTTTTGGCTGTTTCCTCGAGAAAAATATCTTATGTTTGTATTGCGACCTATAGACGCATAACATTCACATTAAAAACGTTGCGCAACAGATAGCTGCTACTATTAGTTTATCTCAAACAGTGACGTATCGTGGCCGTGTTCCAAGACATTGCTGTGACAAGCAATAGCTTTACTCAACACTGAGTTGTCTGTGGGAACATTAGACTTGTACCAGCAGATACACTCTTATTCCAGTAGCGTACAAGAGGTATGGAACATATTATCCGGTAATACGCCTCAGTCTGCACAACACATGTTTATTGGATATTACTAGAGGTACGTCAATATCGCGGATTCATCTGGCAGCAGCCTAGACTTGTCAGTCCTATACACCTACTGGCCACAATCGATTATTTATTGGCTTATAACCGTACAAGCAGGTAGCAAGCGATAGCACTTCGCATTATTTCCTTATTTACTACTGGCTTGCAGTAGTCAAACGCGTTTCGTAACAGCCGCCAGCAAGTCACAGACATGACAATGAAGTATACATGATTGACGTTCAACCTGACCTGGAATGTATCTGCGAAATTTACGTACCTCTAGATATGACAGGTAAGCAAACTGGTCCCACGTGCTCACAGTGTACATATAAGTCGGAGCTTATGTTGCATTCATTGGAACACGACCATGATACGCCGCTTATTACCTTACAGTAATGAACATATGCTCCCTGAAAAGGTTCGCTAATATAATTTTGTTTCGCTTTAAGCCTACCTAAACGTAAAAATATATCAATGTTTTCCATCTGTGCATTCTTCGATATGATATGACTAGAGATAAGGAAATTTCGCGAATTCAATGACCTGCATGTGTAGAAACAAATATCCTATGCATACTCAAGCCCCGACGATTTGTCCACTAGCAGCTACTCAGTGTAACGAATATACGGGGCTAGAGTATGCATAGGTCACTGAATTCGGGAAATGTCCTCGTCTCTAGATATGACCTTCAGGAACATTATAGGAATATTTATAATAAATACAAAATATTAATCCAAATCTCTTATGGTCGTTTATAATTTATGAGGAGGCCACAAATTTTTGGGTAGATTGGCCCAACTTTATTGTTAATAAGAAGTTCAGGTTACTGCCTAACATATCTGCAGCAAAGTTTGTTATTCAGGGAATTCATGTGTAAAACAGTTCATCTCAATTAATAACTATTTAATATGTTTTCAAATAGCGAACTTCTTCGGGAATACCGCGAAAAAATAACTTTCCAAGAAAATGTTTTCCCAACTAACTTGTATTGTCTACTGCTTAACAATATAAATATATATATATATATTTTTTTTTTATTTGATAACATTTGTCAATGTTATGTTTTAAGTAAAGAAATTTTACTAAAAATATATTAATTTTTGGGATTGTTATGTTTAAACATTCCATACATTAAGTAGAGTTTTTAATATTGCTCTCGACTGACCTTGGCTGCAAGCATAATGAGCTAAGTCCTTAGTTATTTTTCGATTGTTTAATTTTTCGCGAGTCAAACAAAATATCACGTATATTATATTCCAGACACACACACACACACACACAGAGAAAGAGAGGGAGAGAGAGAGAAAGAAAGAGGAAGCTAGAAAGCCGTATTTGGCGGATTTGCTAAAGGACAGGTTGAACAGCAGTTACATACACTTCACCGTCACTTTTGTGATTAACTGACGGTTGTTTGGACTCATCTTTGACGACTACAGACAAGTGATAAATAATTACACAATGGAGATATCACGTGCAACACGCTTGTACTACTAAAAATACGGCTACGTAGTTGACATGCGAAATTATTATTACTTGGGAACAGACGAGACTTCATTAACATGTACATCCTTGAATACAATCTCTAATATCATTGGTCACCGACCCTTAAATGACTTCATTTACGTATCTGACTGCTTAAGGCTCGGTTTCAGTTGCCATGCCAAATTTTAATATTTTTCGCTTACTTGGAATTTTGAGAAGAGAAATGTTAAATCGGCGACTATACCGCAAATTCTATTTACCTTGAGCTACAATACGAGCATGACAATGGAACTAGTAATGTATAGTCAGGTCACAATTTGTCGGGCAAATTATGAATATAAAAAAAATTGCCACACAGATTGCCCCGTAGTTATAAGATAACAGCTTAATCGCAAGGTCTGTATTGTAGCGAAATGTAAATAGAGTTTGACGTATAATCGCATATTTAAATTTTTTTCATAGAATTTAAAAAAAAGCGGAAAATAATAAAATTCAATATGGCGACTGAAATCGAGCCTTAACATGAGAATGGCCACTCGGCAGTGGACTTTAAATTTTTGGTTTAAAGCATTTTCCGCATCAAGGCGCGTTATTGTATGCTAACGTAAGGCGTCCAAAGGGCGAACACATTTTGCAGTCTACTCTGTAGTTACGAATAAACGCGATATTTGCTGGTTTCTGCCTAATGGTTACTGACTGTAACCAGTGCGTGTAGGCCATGGGACTGAGAAGTAAGTAAGTATATGTATGATGCTCTCAGATGTCTATATATATATTATATCGATGGCCAAGTTCAAATGGAAAATAACTAAAAATTCCCAGTTATGAGTAAAATGCATATAGAAAGATTTCCGTTTCGTTTCGCCGAAAAATCTCTTAATTAGCATTTTTTTGTTTTAATTTGAGGCAAAATTGCACAGGCTGTTATTTAACTGGCAGTCAAAGTAAAGTGCCGTGTAATTAAAACAAGTGAATCTACGTTTTCAATTGAGTAGAGTGCACTTCTTCGTCTGTGTGTTGGTGAGCCAAACTCAAAAATGCAATTTTTCGAGTTGTTTCCCTTTCGAACTGAGCCATCGAATGTGAAGTGGCGTAGTGGCGTTCCAAGGCGTGCGGTTTTAGCGCCAACTTTATAACTTGTATGATTTGCATTCTTTCGCAGCCGTTGTCTGAATGACTATCTTGGCTTCCGGGCTGGAGCAACGTCTTCATGGTTTCAGGAACCGACCACCACCAAGCATGGAGTGGACTTCAACCAGTACCAGACCATAGTCAACATAAAAAACTACAGAACAAGGACAGTGCGTGAAGTAATAGAAATAATGAAGCACCCTGAAAATATCATCAGAGATGTTGGATACAAACTTAATAAAACCTGGGCACATATTCTTCAGAAACCGAAGCAAAACACAACCCATGCTACTAATTCATCAATGGCCAGAACACCAGCCAATCAGGAGAGGTCAGCTGCGACTGGTTGTAAGGGGGCCAATGGAAACAATACCTCGCCCTCATTGGCCGCCGGGGCACCCAACCACATGTAAGGACCTTATAGCACCTGTATTTAGGGCCTCCTCAGCTCCTGGTCTTCGGTCCATAGGTGTGACCCTGATGATGCCTACTGAAATGTATGGCGAAACATCTGTTCCTGAAACCATGAGGACGCGGCCCCAACCCGGAAGCCAAGATAGTCATATCGATGGCCTAGAATGAAAACCTCGTAACTACGAAAATTATGGTATTGTAAAATTGGAGTGAAAAAATATAACGTTTTGATAATATTCAAAACACTAATTTTGTAAAACAATAAATTAAAATTGCCTTACTTAAATGTCATTAGGCAAATTTAAAGTGGCTGGTTACTTTCATATTGTTAACTTTTACAGTCAATGTCGGAATTAGAGTTTAGAGGTTATCATTCTAGGCCTTCGATATGTAAATTTATACTTTGAACACGTCACATTTGCGTTGCAGATACCAACGTGTATTACTGGGCGGTTCGTTGAGTGAAGATATTTTGTCAGCGCTTAGCAACGAGGTCTTTAGCGCTGGTGAGATGTAACATGAGGTGAGGATGGAGCAGCGCCGGAATGAAGGGGCGGGGGAAACAGGAAATCCCCGAGGAAACCCGCCGACCAGCGACATGATTCCCACAAACGATAATCCGGGGACCGATCTCACTGGGAATCGAATCCGGATCGCCTTGGTTGGTCTGAACGATTCGTTCCCTGCCACTTGTATGCTACACATAATAGTCACACCACGCATATCCTGAACTAAATCGGAGATGAAACTGTAAATGGCAAAATGTGCAATTTACATTCACAATGTGGCAACACTGCAATCCTCTTCTTGTGCTCCATGTCCAGGTATTATTTTATGTATGTTACGCCAAGTAAACATAGAACCATGTTAAACTGCTTGGGATTTTGACCAGCTTCCATGTACGCATAATATTATGGTTGCGTAAATCCTGGGAGAAATTGTTGTGACAAAAAATTTAGTGGCAAAATTTTGTACGAGGGCATTTTACATACATATTTTCGTCTCCAATTAAGCGCAGGATTTACGCGGTGTGTCTATAATGCGGTTGTTTGTGGACGGCTTTTATATAAGCTAGATACATATACCTGTTTACACATATCCATGAAAAAATAACGATGTCTGATTTTTCCCTGAGAAATCGCTTCGAAGTTAACAAAATCAGCCGATTTGATATACCACACAAATATTTTACCCGGTAAACGAATGACGTGACCAACCCTGACTAATGATTCTGTACGTCTCGAGTACGCCAACAGCCGCCCTTCTAAATTTGCATTAATTATCGCGAGGAAAGGAAAGAGTGACCTTGGAAGTATCATCGAGCTGACAGGCCATTTACATGCAAATTCCGCCGCGCTGCCAGGCCTCGTTGTCGGAAACCAACAAACGACGAAGAGTGGTATCAGCGAACTGAAGTGTTTAAATTATGTCGACCTGTGGGACAACGTAAAGTGATTTCGACAGCTGTATTTTATGTTTCAGTCACAAATGTTCACGGATTTGTATACGCCTGTTCGTGTGTGAACACTTACTTTTTTTC
Organism: Medauroidea extradentata; assembly: GCA_003012365.1. Lineage (NCBI taxonomy): Eukaryota > Metazoa > Arthropoda > Insecta > Phasmatodea > Phasmatidae > Medauroidea > Medauroidea extradentata. Next base: position 63,412 of record PNEQ01018150.1, on the reverse strand, counting down.
TTTTTCTTTTTTTCTTTTACTAAAATTTGAGGTGCTGATTAAATACGGTATATTACGTGTTTCTTTACCCAACCCATCGAAAATTTAAATTAGAAGGGAGACATTTGAGAAAATCTTCTAATAACCTCAATTGACATATAATCTTTTCAATAACATTTCATGTCATTACAGAAATTAACGTTAAGTACTGAATTAATTTATTACTGAATTATTAATTCTCAACATTTTGAAATATTACTACATTACTTTTTAGTTTTTTATTCCTGTAATTTATGTCATACTCGACAAATTCACGAAATCTACACAACAAGGTATTGAAAGAGGACAGGTTACTCGTTAATGTTTATTTGTCTAAATGAGTTAACAACAATTTTCGAAATTCACATATCTACAGAACAGTTCTGAGTGATAGGCTTTACTTATGCTACAAAAAGCATATTTTTATTGCAACTAAAAGAAGGCATGCCATTCATATTTACGTGGTTCTTTCTTTCTTGTAATTGAGGAAAGAAGAGACTTGAAGATTATGAAATCCGATAGAAAATTATTTTCCTCCAGATATATGGTTTTCCCGTAGACATTCTAAAATGATCACGCAAGAGAAATATTCGTATTCAAATCATTGTAATTGAGTTGAGTTTTCATTGGCATTCCCTTCCCTCACTGACACTGTATATACGACATAACGCGAATGCTGTAAAGCGGATATTCTGCAAGTGTAATAACTGAACTTCTAAAACCCTCACAAATGCCTCATAAACGCAGTTGCAACCACCATCTTTGATGTCATGACACTAACTTCAAGCATGTAACTGCAGACAACACTCCAAAAGGCACAATGCCCAAATTAACCACTTTCCTGTTTCCATGCAACAATACCCTTTAGACATGCATCTTCTTAGTGGATGTAAGAACATAAAATATCTTACTAACACGAATTGTGGCATGTTTTGTTTCCATTTATCAGTCTTCAGTATGACAATTGAGTTGAGCTAATATTATGTGTGTGTACATTCATATATAGGCTACATATGTAATTATTGGTACAAGTGAAAGGAATGTGTCGTGGTCGATGAAACGAGCGTATAATGCTGATAAACATAGTTCCGGAAACCAACGATTTTCCCAATGTGACACATTACATGTTACAACAGGTTCGTTATATTACTAGTGTTCCCGAGGATCAAAACTTCGAAATGCTGCACATGTAGACGAAGACATTACAAGTGTTGGAAATGGGCGCCGTTCATGTGAAGGCAGGCTTCAGCACGTCTTCGCGTCGATGCCTGTATACGTTTACAAAGTCCAGGTGTGTTCCGAATGCAGTGGCAACCATCCACAATGCTTTCCTACAGTTCGTGGACACTATCAACAGGGCTAACATACACCAAAGATTTTAAATATCCCCACAAAAAAACAGTGTTGCAACATTGCCATGTTTGCACGTCTCCGTACATCGTAACGGGAAAAACCGCCGTTTTGTACCTATAGTTATCAAACAGCCTATATATATATATAAATAAATAATTAATAAATAATAATTACTCTACTCTAATCTCAATTACCATACACCAAGCGATACTGGCAGTGCAGTGGCCAGGAAACAACGGCGTGAGTTCAATTCCCGGTGGAGTAGATATGATTTCGTTACAGTGGGAAATACGGCATACAGGTTTTCTCGGGGTATTCCCGTTTTCACCGCTCTTCGTACTCCATCGCTTCTCCATCATAAAGTTACATTTCATTTCATAATGTAGGTTTAGGCAGACACTACTCGTGCTCAGTTCAGAAGTCTACCAACTTCAAAATGTTACGTACTGTCCTAAGATACCCTCCATGTAAGCTATTTATTGTTTACAAGTATTCTATAAGCAAAAAAAAAAGTTCCATGTTGCACCCTGCATTCATTAGGCTTACAGATAGTTTCCAAATCAGAGTAGTAACCTGTACCTTGTGTCACAATTCAGCGGTTTTTAAACAATTGACAATCGATCAGTCGTAACACACCAAAATAATAACTGCACCTGTCAAATAAGGACTAGCCAGTAACGATAAAAACCGTCATAAATTAATACATTACACTCAAGCATAGCAATTGTCTGCGATAAATCACCATAATTATGGTATTTTGTGTGCCGGGATAGAACGTTTTGGGCATACTTTACTTTGGATTCCGGTACGACTGGCAGCACCGATGTTATATAATCAGAGTAAGGAAATTACACGCCCAAAATTCTGAGCTTAGATTCTTACAAAAAAAAGTAAGTAGACATTTTATGAGCTATTTAATAGCCAAGATAATATCAACGAAGTAATAAATTTTTTAAAAACTGAGTTTAAAATCTATTTAAAATCCCCCAAGAAAGACTTGGTTTCAATTGCAATTGTAATGGCTATCTTAAGTAATATCGATATATTTTGTCTGTAAGGAAATCACCCCTTCATGAAAATAAATGTGGTAAACGCCCTGCTAATCGCGTACAATTTATTTATCGTAAAGTCTTGTTAAAATTTCATGATGTGTTTTTGAGCAGTAATCCTGCTCCTGCCGCCGAGCGGTGTAGCTTGGCCGACACGAGTAGGTATATACGAAAACTACTCAACGTTATATACTTAGTGTTTGCTTAGGGATAGTTTGCAAAGAACGTTACACGCATCTATGTCCTTCTCAGGTACTCTATTAACATACAAACACGGAAAGGAAGAATTCACGATTTCAATTACTTGTATGTTAGAATGCACTGTCCAACCCATATAAAGTATTGTTTGCTGCTCCAGTGAACAGCAGGTAATAGACAAATGCTCAGGGCCTCAGTATGCATAGGATGTGGTATTCTAACATACATGTTATTAAATTTGCGAATTTTTCCATTCCTCACAGAATATTATTTTCTCCCCACAAGAACCGCGAAAATGGGTCTTGTTGAGGTCTTTTTGGATATTTTTAAAGAAATATGTTCATTTTTCATGATAGTTAAAAATATATGGGTGGAACACCTATTTGTTTCAAATTTCTACGCCTTAAATAGTAGGTTCAACAGTCAATGTCTCATAGAGGTGAGTTGTGAGTTGTTGGCGAGATAACTGCTCCCCAATACCGCTGTTGCACTTATAGGTTTCGAACACGCAAAACACACCCTCCTAGACGGCCACCTTAAGGGCGCCGCCTACCCGTGCGTGAGAGGCTCAAAAGTGACGGAGCACTAAGGTCGACCTTGAAGCGCGCATTAAATGCCGCGTCGCCTTGTTACAAACTTGTTATTTTACTTTTATGTTTTAAATTGTGTTTTATAGTGGTTGGGTGGCTGTAGTCAGAGGTAGGCACTTTCTACTGAAACTAGTTATGTGGTTAAGTTAAAGGTGAGAGTTACGGTTAAATGAAATATGTTAAGGCTTCTGCCTACCTCGGAGCGTGGCGGGAGCAAGGATAGGGTTTTACATGTTAAACTAAATTCCGTGTAGCTCTGTCACCCTTCGAGATATCGCTTTCGGATTAAAACCATTTTCTGCATTGATAAGAGGAGAATACTGCTACTTAAACGAAAATGTGAAAAGAATTTTATGAATACAGGGTTTCGAGTGTTTAATCGGCATGAAAACACTTATTTGCTCATAGTTTTCAGGGTATTGATATAACTTACTAAACGATTCCGTAGCAGTGTGGGCCGTATCGTACTGAACAAAAAAGTCAGTGGTGGCATATATGTAGGTTTGAAAGTGACTGAGATATTTAGGAATATAATTTAACCAGTAACGCCCTATCCTTGCTGCCGCCGGAGCTCTGAGGTAGGTAGAGTCCTTAACATATCTACGGTGGCTTTACTCTACATAGTTTAGTTACAAAATAGGCCTACTACACGGTTGTACTACATAATTTACATAGGAGGGGAGCGGCTGTTTAAATATTTACGCTGTTCTACTCTATGATGGGTGACACTTTGGACACCTTAGACCTCACCGTTAGCATGATGCCGGAGGCTGATGATGATTGTGTCGGCTATCGACGAACGGCGGCACGTCGTGGGTCTCAACCCAGGACCATCCTGGCGAGATGGTAACGACTGGAAGGCTTGAAGGAGACAGACCCGGATTCCTCCGATACATTGCATTATATTGTCACACTTCAGTGCCGGTGGGGAGAATCGCTGAGGCCCTTATCTTGTGCAACCCCTGACCTGATTGCACTGCCGTCGTCGCTAGCCCGTCCCCCAGGCGAGGCTCTTGGTTATCACAAATGCCTCAACGAGCCAAGCGCTGAACTAGCGTGCAAGATTCCCGCTGAACGGTTTTTACTATGAGACACTAAGCCGTGATCATATAATTTTATTGATGGAATGTATGCAACTAAGTTCAGTGCAGGTCGCAATCTGAGTTTCACCTACATCCAGTTAGTGTATTTTGAAGTAAGGAAGTCTGAAAAGGCTGTTTTTAGCCATGTTGTAGGGCTTAGAAATCTTGTTTTTAATGAGCTTGGCGTATTAACAATGAGGTTCCGACCTTGTCTGAAGTTTGTTTTCTTTTCGTACGTTAGCACAATGGGCACACGTGTAGTATTTCGGAAGAAAAAACCTGTTTACGAACACGTTGCAACGCATTTGAAGCGTGGGGTAGGCAGCCGTCTTAAGGAACAAAAATGATTCTCTAGTGTTAAGAGCTTAATGTACCGTTTTCTAAGCATGTACACAATTGTTGTTGTGACAATAGTACAATGTATAGTTTTTAAGCAATTTTTTTAAATTCGATGTTCAAGAGGACATTATCTTACTTAACACTCACTTAGCTAGACTGTGCCTCATTTAATTTCTATGTTCAGTTTATTAGAAATCATAGTCTTAAATTTGGGCGTTTATCTACATTTCACCATAGGAAATGAAATAACTACAAAACCATCAGTTTGCATTACATTCGCAGTTTCTTCCAACCTGTTCTCTTGTCAAAAGAAAAAAATACAAAGCTTTCAAATAACATTTCTAAATTTGGCATCGAATTTCTAAAACGGTCAGTGAACCCTCCTTACGTTTTACGATAGGTGACATTCTAACACTTTACATAGTAACAAATAATTTATATATGACTTCAACAAAACATCTACGAGATATAACATCAGAGAACTGACATAGGTATGCATAAACCAGCGTATGTGGGCATACTGCTTTTTTTTTTGTTTAGTGATCATTCGTTGTGTATATAAACACGAAAATTTCAAAATTACCAACTACAAAAGTGCAACTCTATCAGTACGCGAGGTATGAAATAAATATTTAAGGTCGGTTTCACACTGTCTGTTTAACGTACCGGTACTTATTAACTGGCCACGTGTTAAACAAAACAAAACTTTTAATAGCTGGTTAGTACTATACTGTACCTTACGTCACTGCTTCCCTTAAAGAATGTTCGATTAACTAAGTGCTGAGGGCTGCGGCGGCCGAGAGGCTAGACCTCTCTCCTCCCAAAATACGATCATGGTACGATCCCCGGTGAGGTAGGTGCCAGGATTTTCTCTTGTGGGAATAATACTGGCGGGTTTTCTCGCGTATCATCCGCTTCCCCCACCCTTCTTATTTTGGCATTCGGGGCATGATACCAGGGCCTTCGGGTATCCTCCTCATACCATATTAATTTATTAAGCTATGTTCTAGTAAAGGTAAACGTGGCTACACTGCAGTGAAGTTTGACGTTGTAATTGAGCGCTGACTCCTGTTTTTTGTCGTCGTTATAAATTGCTTGTGAACAGTACGGACAAAGTAGGTAAACGAGCATTGCTTCTAAAAAGGAATTTATAATACTCTAGTTGAAAAATATTCTCATATTGTTCATATTGTGGGATGTAAAACAACAGAGGTTATGTCATGGAAACAGAAAGAGGAATATTAGAAGACAAATGCAGTACCAGGAGTATTTTTTCACATCTTGTTTACGCAGAAATTATAAACATTAACGAAACACATGTGTAGTGAAACTTCTGTTTTTTTTTTATACATTAAATAATTTTTCCCTGCACTTTCATATTTAAGTGTATAATTTTTGCATTATGTTTATAACATAGCTTCGACTGTTCTCAATGTTTGTGTTGTTTATATAAGTTCATGATAGGCAAATTGTAATCTTCATTTTGGTGTTATTAATTTTTGTTTCTCATCTTGAGGGGTTCAAAATTAATACTGTTCGTCGTTCGTCGTGTGAGGATCGATGAAGTAAAAAAAAAAAGTTTGGACACAAGATACGATATAACATATTTAGTTGAAAAATATTTTTAACTTTAATTTATAGCACATTCAAGCAATAAATCAATGCATTTTGCAAGTTTAATAAAACGTATGCAGGCAAATTACATATTCAAACCATAAGCTGACTTATTCCTATTAACGTTAAAAAAATTCCTAGAAAAAGAGATTTTAAGTACTTACCAACGTTTAAACAAGTTTCTCTCAACATCTTCACAAAAAAACTGTCTTCTGTTGGGGGAATAAAATACTTCGTATTGGATGTATATATATATATATATATATATATATATATATATATATATATATATATATATATATATTAAGTTTCATTAACATTATAAACAACAATTATCTTTAAAAAATTCAGCTCTATCATAGCCTCAGTTGTAGAACAAACTCTGTATTTGATACGTTTACTTTGAAATAATGCATTAATTTCCAATGATAACACTATAAACCAAAATTGAAAGAAATTACTATTTCCTTGCTATAACTCCATATTTAATTGCCAAATTTAATCACTGCGGTTAATTTTTTTTTACTTGAAATCGTATCATGCTATATTGGTTAGATGTCTAATTGTCGCAGTAACCAGTATATGTGCTTGTGTTTAAATTAGCTGCAGGTTACTACCAGGTAAACAGCAGTTATGTTTTAACGGTTAATTGAGAAACAAAAAGTGTTGTAAACGACAGCTTAAGTATAGAACCGATATCATGGACATACGCCATTGCTTGCGAATGTTGCCGTCTTGCAGAAAACATCCACAATAAAACGAGAAACAACAACAAAAACCAACAAAGAAAAGTCGAGCATTAGCTGTTGTCAACAAACAAATAACATACATACAGTCCTAGAGAGGGACATAGTCGTAGCCACAAAGTGGGACAGATAAAAAAAACAACAAAAAAAATTCAAAAAATTAATTCCTAGCTGGAATATAGTCGTGTGATGAAAGACGACACAACAAAAACGAACGAGAATACAGAAAAGAGACTTATGAAAACAGGTAATAGACAGACAAACACAACGAAGACAACACAAAAGTCGAGAGACGAAATGAGTGTGAAACAACGACGAAACACGAAAAAAACAGACGAA
>PNEQ01018150.1:0-55984 GCA_003012365.1 Medauroidea extradentata | reverse complement strand
GCAGACTGAGGAACTCCAGCAGACTGACTGACAACTTAAAACGTAATCAGATAAGCATTCGAACAGAATCAGACATTGTTAAAACAGCCCTCGATGTCTCTTTTATATCGAACGAGGAGGTGCAACGGTAACACTTTGAACACGAATCCGGGAGGATTGCCGTTCTGTTCTCGGCTCATGACATTCTGATTTCAGCCAAGGTTAATTCTACTACAGGTTAGAAAGAAAATACATTTAACCATGGGAGAGTTTGGCACAGGGAACATTTCTGCCACTAGTTTCGCTTCAATCGCTGAGGGACCAGATAAATACGAAACTGAAGTAAAATGAAATTTAAATAAGCTTGGAAATTATAGAAGTCATTTAACTTAATTTTAAAGTGAAAAGAAGCCGACTTCGCGTTTTAAATTATCAACTTAATGTAACTTATTATTCAGAAAAGATTTGTGATTGGTCATTTTGCACATCTTACAGATACCGGCGCTCAAGCGGCAGAAATTTTCCCTGTGACAAACTTTTAACATTGATCTTTCCAACCTATCGTAGAATTAACATTATTTCAACTTGCGATGGTTTTTCTAAATCACTCCAGGGGAATGCTGGGGTTGTTATTTAACCTAAATAATAAATATTGAATAAGGAGAGTTGTCGGGCCCCGAGTATCGCACCTCGGAATGCCTATAGCCATCAACTTTCCCCGGATTATGACATGAAGTGTGGTCTTACAATGGCGCCGGAATGAGAAGGACTATGGAAACAGGAGATCCATGAGAAAACCCGCCTACCAGCGGGATCGTCCAGCACAATTCCCACATGCAAAAATTCTGTGAACTAATCATGCCGGGAATCGATTACCTATCGCCTTGGTGAGAGGTAAACGCTCTAGCTACTGTGATAACCGTGGCACCTTACTTCAGCTAGGCCATTGCCGATTCATCATTTCCTGTCCTTGAGTAAGGTTGTGTGTAACTGTCTCTAATGACCTCGCTATCGACTAAACGTAAGTTCCACTTAAAATAAAAAAAGAGACGTCTTAGGTCCAGTGAGTTATCGATCTTTATTTTTTTTAACTACTCCTATATAAATGACCAGCAACCAATTTTAATCGGAGTCAAGCGTATAAACAAAGAAAAAATATTGCTGTCTACCACGTACAAATTCGCAGGAGATAAAGCGTAGGCAATAAAAACCTGTTTTATTCCAAACTGCCAAACATGGGGTCCCGAATTTCGGCGATGGCTGTAGCCACCCAGAACATTTAGCAAATCATTATGCTTTTATCTGTACGACTTTCTCCGTTTAATTATTGCTTCATTATTATTTCAGTTTCGCTTATATTACAGGTTAACCGGATTTTTTTATCCCTCAGTACCTACTATTAACACCGGAAATATCGCTTCCTTTTTGTAAAATTATTCTTCGGCATGTCATAATTCAAAACATTATGTTATAAATTCGAATATTTCGTGTAGCAGCTAACCACTTTGATTTAAATGTTTTGAGAATTAATTTTATTTTCATCAGAAAACATTCCATAGTGAATAAAATGCTTCTAACAATAAAACATATTCAACTTAAATGTTGCGAATTAAGATTTAAAAAAAAGTATGTTTGGAGTAAACAAGTAACTCATAAAAGGCAAGTGTACTTCAATCGGATTTCTAGCTAACCATGTAGGCCTACACTTTCAATTCAAAAATCAAAAATTCTGGTAAACTTCTACATGTTAACGGAAATTTTGCGTCCAACTATATTACGGGATATTTGCCATAATCAGCTTTTTCAATATAGTTGTAGAACTTAGTTGCTATTCGAATTTGTAACGTTGGCATGTAGTCGAAAATGTCTTAAGCTGGTTAAGGAGTATTCATAGTTACAATCTGAAGTGTGTACAGTCATTTAGAAACACCAGGAGTTTTTCTCGAGTAGGCCTATATAGACGGTAAAATAGATTTCAAACAAATGTACATATTGTTTTATTTTGTGAATAGATTACAAAGAGTGAAATACTTAAAAATACAGACCAGTAACAAACTGGAAGCAAAACAATGAATGAATACCATGTTAACTGGTTTGAGGTAAAATTATCGGCTTGCTAGAACAGGATAATATAAACATAGACGAGGTTCAAGTGTGTAGAGCATGCGGAATGCAGCCTACAGGAAGTTGAGCTCACGAGAATTACTTGTATTTTTCATTACGTAGGAATAACACGTTCTCAAATAACTATTGTGACCCTGATTTTCCACAAAAAATATTTTTGCACCTAACAGCTTCAAAGCCTTACGTTTATATCTGCAACTCTGTTCCACTGTTAGTTATTATATTCATTAATTGTCACTAGGTGTCTATACTATGTCCACTCTAAAGTTGCAGCAGAAATTCAAATTGCTAACGAAATAAACCAATGTAATACAATTACGTCTTGATTCCTCACACTGTGATTGTGCCGCTAACACAGTCAACTTGCATTTTTCAATATTTCAAATGTAGTTTATGCTGTGCGAAAATTTTACTGTCATTCACATTAACTAATTAGCTACAATCTTATATAGGTTAGAGTATATGATAGCAGGCTGGACTCTAAGGCAATATATGTCCATCTTACGTTTGCTGTTGGTCAACAGTTTGTGTGGCGCCCCTGAAGAACTTTTTCAACCAGTGACGTCATTGAACAGCCCACGTTAACTGAAACTGTCGGCATAAAATATAACGCAGATCAAGTTCCTATTTATTAAAATTTTAAGATTTCGATATGTATGTCTTAAAAACAGTGGCGTTTCCATTTCCTATTTATATGAGGAATGCGTTATATAAACATAAAGCTTTTTATTCAGATGTATTTAATCGATATACTTATCACAGTCAAAGTTTAAACTTTTAAGAGTGGGCATTTCTACAGCAGGACGATAGGAGGGCTCAGCCATTACTTATTGATACCTTTGGTCATAAGTAATAGGTAGTACTGTCACATTTTCATCACTGACGTACAGTATATTTCCGGCTGAAAACCGCGTAAAAGATAAACTTTTGTTATCGGTCACTGCTGTCGAGATAAAATTTTACGCTAGTTCACGAAACTTTGCATCCTTGTTCACAAATCTTACAAGCTCATATTTAATGAAGAAGCTCTGAAAATTCATTTAAATATACAAGATTTTAAGTTGAATAGGAAAATTAACTTATACTGGAAAATAAATTTTGCTTACTTTCTCAGCAAAAAATTTGTATTTTGTGTGATTCCAGTGAATCTTTAGTGACACCATATTTTATAACCTCGAACTTTGCAAAGTGTCTCTACGGCTTTATATTTGCTCATATTGTGTTTTTCTAAATATCTGGTAACTCTTTTTATAAACAGGAATCCTAAAGTTTTTGCACTTACGCATTGTTTTAATTTGAAAATTTTTATATGAAGCTGTTAGATAGCGCAATTATATATTTATTGTGTTTTTGCTTAATTGGTGTTTTTTCCTTAGTCGTTAAGTCAAGATACGGTGGCTATGAATAAACTTTGCAACTTGTGAAATGTAAGTTGTGAACTGAATAGGTTCAGATAAATTCAATAATCAATGGTCACTCTATTTTTCAAATTTCAGTTCATAAATTTCACGAAAAATGTGTGTATTGTGCGTATTGACTATATTCGTTTGCATTTTCACCTGGCATTCATTAAGGTAGCGTTTGTAAAAAATGTCGATATATATATATATATATATAAGATCTCAGGAGCAATTAGACGAATTTCTACAACATGTTTCTTCTGTTCAACCGAGTACATTTGATTGGCATATAAGAATTATTGTCTGATGGGATTCCTAGATAACTATGTTATATTTTGTACATCTTTTTACGCAAAAAAAAAAAAAAAATTGAACCCGAAACAGTGGTTGACGTAGCTGGCGCATGAACTGTGGTGCAGCATGCTGGGAGAATTTTTTTTAAGGAATTCTACTAAACGTGTGTTTAATTTCTCTATATGCGAAATGAAAACTTTTTTAAAATTACGTTTTTTTTTGTTTTCTTTACATTATGCTTAAAAACATGATTTCGGAGCACCTCAAAATAACTAAAAACAAGAATTTTTTTTTTCAGACTGCTGCCACGTAAAAAAAAAATACCAATCCTAATCATAAAACAAAAATTTCGAACTACGTTTTAGACTTAACTACGCACTCCCCGTAAATAAAATATCAGGGTGCACCGTTTAAAGTCCCGTAGGAGAAAGCAAATGTCCAAAACACCACACGCCGTTTTCGCGGACTGCGCATTAAGGCGATACGGTTCTTGACACGTGAGCCAGTCTAGACTTTATCGCCTGCCAGTTTCCGTTCCTTAACCGCGACATCTAGCGTCTGCTTTATAGGGCTCTTAAATGTGTAACTCAATACACAAATTATAGAGTTGTGCACATGAATATTAATAAAGGAATATAAGCTTTGTAACACATCGTAAACATAACAAGGAATGCAACTTCATACAACTTCATACTCGTATTTTAATGCCTACGATACATTACGTTCCCGACACAACAACTATAATACTCATGAAAAACACCTGACTGTATTTTGCCAACGCAACATATTAACATATCTTACTCTTCTAGTTAATTCATTATGAGCGTACTTCGTTTTTTTATGCGTCATTCGGTTTCACATTTGTTTCTGCCATTCATTAATTACGTTTGCGTTTATGACTACATGTTTTAAATGACACACGAATGTGTTCTTTAGTGATATATTTCGTATAGCGTAATTTTCTGTGCAGGTCCACCTTTGTCCGAATTCTTTATGGTAAGGCAAGGTCATGCATGCTTTTTATTTTACATAAACGTCAGTGAACAGATGAGCTGTAGAACCTAGTCACAAATACGGAAGACAATAAAGACATTTTTATGTTGAAAATTCCAGGTCTAGTGCTCGGAACTTCCGGCGGCGTCGGTCACATGGCATGTGCGAATCGTGCCGAATGACATTGGCTGTCGGGTTTTCTCAGGGATCACCCGTTTCCCCCACTACCTCATTCCGACGCTGCTCCATACTCATACAATGTCAACCCTCATCAGCGCTAATAAGCTAGATGTTAAGGAGCCCGCCTACCTGCCATGAATGTTGTAATGTAGAGATTCAGGAGAATCGTTTTTTTTCACAGAAAATATTAGTCGTGAGATTGTATGTTTGACATATAAAATATATTAAGGTACCTCACACTAAGGGTAAATGATTTCAGTTCTATCAGTTTCTTAAGTAATTAGAAAATAGGGCCTAAAATTCTCAATTAGTGCCTTTTCCGGCTTGTGTAATGCCGTTATTTTTTTGTTATTTTTACTTAAAACCATTTAACCTTAGTAGATTCATCCCTTAGCTTTCGATCCCGTGACTGTTTGTACCTTGTAACAACTGGAAATTTTGAGGAAATCTTGTTCTTGTAATGTGTGTCCTGCGCAAATATGCAGCCAGTGTTGTGGAAAGTTTAAGGATTCGCGAGACCGAGCCGAGAGGACAACAGAGAGAGAGAGCGAGAGACAACCTCCTCCACAACAGGGGTTTACCCAATCCCGCTTTTGTGGGGGAAAACTCCCCGTCCATGAGGTCGAACGGCCGCTAAGGTGCTGTGTAGGCGGGCCCCTTAAGCGTTGACCAAAATCTGTTCTCTGCAATTCATTGCTCGGAGCTATATTCGCATTTTAAAAACATTGTATGATAGTTAAGTCACGTTAGAGCTGTCTACATTCGCAGTAGACGAATGCTTTATTTAAATAGTCCTTTGTCCTAGGTCACTAGCGATTCTCCCTCCAAAAGCCTTTGACGGCACAGCAGTCACTGAACTTTTTTCCGTTATGTTCTAGTTACTTTTGCCAGCAAACGTATGTCCAAAACATGTTACTTAATATTGAGGTAAAAAGAGCTTATTTATTTCACGTTTTAGTTTACGCACCGTGACCTAATTATAACTGCACCCTTTACTCGAAGGTTACATAGTAAATTGCGGGTAGTAAATAGCCAGCGAACAAGAGCCTGTGTGACAGCCTTTACAAACGATAAATTCAAATGGCAAATATTATTCCTCACCAGTATGCCGTTCTTCGTGATGGCTTTGGTGCTGTTAAGCTATTCTGGAAAAAGTAAATAACAGCTTGGAAGAGGTCGTTCACTTCACTTGTGTCCCCAGGTGACGTTTGATAAGAGGTTTTGATAACGTCCAAGTGCTTCCTCATATGTTGATAAGAACTACAGTTGTACTGAATGGCTCAGGCCTGTCAAGGATGTCGGCCAGTGAGTTCAGCCACAAATATACTTTAATTTATGTCATTCTTTCCGATGAGACGTAAGTTGACTGCATTAAAAAATGTTCACGTCACATAATTTACGCTTATATTTTTAAGTGTGTTCCTCAGTATGAAAATTACACACGGATTATTCTAAAATAACTTTCATCAGCAAACATTGTTTGCTAGGACTGGATAGTATTGCTGTGAAACTGAGCAAACCTTTGGAATTACGAATTTACGCCAGAATTTACCAGAACAACTTTATATCCTACTATCCTCGACATTGGTGCAACTGAGCCGAAAAATTACAATCAGTCAAGCAATTCTCGAAATATGACACCCTTGTTATGTTTGAAGGCCTGCATAAAAAGCCACTACTGATGGCAAACCTTGGAAGGTAAGAAACTGAAAATTAATAAATTAATAAATGACATTGATTTACAGTAGGTCGAGTAACTCTCGGAAAGAGACATCTTAGTGTTGATACACACTTTTTTAAACTTTTCTATCATAAAATATAACGGTCTAACGACAACATATAAACTGAAACAAAAGTTTGAACGATAAAACCATATAAATGCAAGATTTTGTTACATTTGATAGAGGAATACCCGAAATATTACCAAGTATATATTTCGTCTTGCGATCTCCCGTACAGGATGACATGAAACTAACTAACTCTCGGATTATAAATTGTCTAAACACAAAGCTTGGATGCAATTGTTCCAGAACTTTTTTAATTACAACATATTATCTTCAGAAATACATGTCGTGCTCTTTTCTGAAACCAAACGCACACAATTAAAACGTCCTTAATTCTAAGCTGGGAGGATAAACTGCCAGGGTATTTAATTATAGAGTTACAGTATGTTGTACCAATAGTTCTCAAAGCGAAATATACAATATTTAATTACTTATGTCACACACTATTGCAAAATTACAATACTAACATCATTACACCGCGTAAGAAGAAAAGTTTGAACAATAAACTGTCGTTTTGTTAAATTTGTTTCTAGCCGTTAAATATTTCTCGGAAAAAGAAACAAATATTTATCGTACATGTCCTCTTACTTCTTAACTGGCGGATCTACAATTGCGTGATGATGAATACGGAACCCTGATTTTTACTAAAATAATTTTAACCGAACTTGTTTCAGTGCTTTAAGCTTCAGTTCTTTTCCACGATTTATGAAAGTATATTTTAACTCGGACACGCCTAGTGTTCTACCCCTATGTTACAGACGTGTGGGTGTCGTAGTATCTTGTCCTGATTGGCGGAGACAAACGTGTGACATACTTGTACAAAGGCACGCTACCAATAGTCAAGAAACTGAACCGAAGATGTGCACATAATCTATTACAACAGCGAAATACTTTCCGTGAAAATCAGGAGTTACTAGTAATTAGATATTTAAATACATTAATAGGTTTGAGTCGGTGAAATGATTTCCGAGATTTGACGTAGTGTCAACAAATTTTACCTAGCCACTATTTTAAAAATAATTTCTAAATAAGAATAAAATACATAAAAATATGGTAACTTTAAGCAAACGTCTACATATGTAACAAATTTAATGGGATTCAGTTCACGGGTTTCAGGCCTCTCTCTTTAGTTTTGCAGTCGTTTCGAAAATATATTTTTTAACGCAAATTAATACATATATCAAAAATTCATTCTGGCAGTTTTAATAATTATATATCATCATTTGTATCTGAATTTTTCTGTTCCAATTTACCAAACGGATTTTTAGATTTTTGCCCCTGAAACAACACACATTTTGCCAAAAGAAGCTAAATATTTTCTTGCTAACAAACGGTACGTTATTTTAAAAAACGCTCTGGCAAAATTGTGTATTGTATGACAGTACACAGTCTCAATTTTTTTCAAAGCATGTGGTTAAAAAAATATTCGTGCTCTTTGAAATTGTTTCAAATAATTGAAAGAGCATGGCCTTAAAACTCTTTTTTATGTTAGGACACACAGAAATAGGCCTACACATAACCCCAAACACACACACACACAGACAGGTAAGTGATTTCATAAGACGATTTCTCCTTCGGAAAGTAGGTTAAGAATACTAGGTGGACACTTTGACGTCACTACCAAGCGTGGCAGTGTATGTGCGAACATTCTGTGTCGAACAAGGCCTGAGATTACTCACGGCAGTAAAGTGCAGTGTTCGTACGGACAATGAGTTCTTTGAGTAAATGTGAGCTAGTGCTGAAATCTTAAGGAATTGCGTGTAGAGTTAATCCAAACAAGAAACAAGATTCTCACTTACAAAACGAGCACCTTGTCGTAGTCTTTGTGAATCTTGGGTTTGGAAAATGTGTTCCTTAAGGTAGCAGCCTGACAAGGTCGCCGAGTGGTGTGCAGATTTTCGGTCGACATATGTTTATTCAAAAACTACTCAACGTTCGTGAGATATGTTTACTTAGGAATATCATTCAAAGAACGATACACGAGTGTTTAACCGTGTCCTCCAAATCTAAAAGATTAGTTACTGCAGATAATTTTTTTATAAATTAATCCACTGGTAAGTTATTTATTCTATAAGTTTTACCTTTATAGACTTCGTGGCTATAAACGAGAAAGACAATTGTAATGAGACACTAAAATACTTATCATTTTTTTGTATATGGAGGACCGATATTTATGAAAATAATTTTTGAATAATTCAAAACAACATAAGCTTTTGATGTAAATATTAGTTATATTTATGTACCGTACAGCATTTTACAAATTAAATTAAAATGTTATAGGCCTACACTCCCTTATTGAAACAATATTTTTTCGAGTGTACTTCAGTCCTACAATAATGTATTTTAAGGTTATATTACGGTTACATTATATAAATTATTATGGCCTTACAGTAAAAATCAATGTTTGGTTAATAAACCGCGGTAGCACAAGAGTACTTATGTCCTTGTATTTAATATTCGTATGTTTGCTAATTATTCACCTACGTTTATATTCATTACAGGACGTGCTTTCTCAATGAAGCTGCTCCCAGCTTGTTTAGAGATAGCCTGTGCAACTTAATTCGTAAAATGTTAAGGCAAACCTGCAGTTCTTATCGGAGTCGTCCTCAGTATTCCATATATGTATGATCTTTGCTCACCCTGAAGTGTTCATTTTCGCATAAACTGTGAATAACGTTCACTCCACGACCTCAATGCAAGCATGCAATGCATACTCGCTGAACAAAGTGTGTAATAATTACCACCGCTGAAAACAAATCTGAGAAAATTCTACATAATACGTTGGGTGTTATTTTTTGTTACCAATAAAACGTTGCACAGTACGGAAGAGATCGTTGCATTCTTGAATTTTTGTATGTTGTATCATAACTTATATCTTATGTAAATTTATGGGACTGTAACCAAACTGCAGAATAGAATGCATTTAGATAGATACATGAGACATCATAAATATTAGTTTGCTGTTACTATTGCTATGCAGTTAATTTAAGCTAAGCAAGTACTTAATAAACATTTTTTAACTGCAATAAGATATGAGATATCAGTAACAACAAAGGTTTATGTCTAAAATGCAATAAAATGTTGTTAAATCTACAGTTAAGCTAAATTACCATAAATTTACCCACAAGAATGTTGTAAAACTAAAATACAAAAAAAAATAAATAAATAAATTGCGACAATAACTCGCTCTTAACATCGTTACTCAGTAAGAAGAGCTGATGTTGAACATCGTAACTTTACAAATCTAGTTTCCCATAGGCTTACATTTACTGTACTCTACAAATGTACGGGATAGCCACCAACGATGTATGGGTAGTAATTTTGTCATTTATTCTTTCTCAGCACTCTTATATTTCTAAATTGTAAATTTACAAGTAATTTTTACTTTGCAGTAGATATCAATTAATTATTCTTCTATTATCTTGTTAAAAATTTTATTTCACTGATTTAGCCGGTACATATTGCAACCCTTCTAAGGATACAGGATCTACTGCATACCCCCTTCACGCATACATCTGCTTTCTGGCCAGACGGCAGAACATTAAGAAAGATAGAGGGGTTACCTGAGGAACACTACATCTGGTTGTCAATATGTTAAGTTCGTTATAACCTGATACCAAAACTATACAAATCGCCAGATAATACCATTAAAGTTATACGTCTAAGGTAGATGTTCAAAATTTTTTACTCCGCAAAGATTCATTAAAAATTATCTCGAATTTCGACTAAACGAAAGGCGTAATTCCTTCTTTACGCGAGAAAACTTTCTTCAAGATTATCAGTCACAGTAACTACTAATGTATGCAGGAGGATATAAGAAACTTTGTCAGAGACAACTTTATAACTTACTATGTTATCATCGACTTTAATAAAACATTTATGACTAAAACGTTCATACATAAGTATTAAAAATTATTGTAAAATAAATAATTGATACTTGCGTGCACGTACCTATAGTAACTATATACAACGGAGCAGCTTGGAGAACGTTTCCTCGAACAGCGTTGTCCCTGAAGCAGTGGCGGATTTAAGAGGGACGGAGGGGGCGACCCCCCCCCCTAAGAACCTGTTGTGTGTTTTCTTAGTGAAGTTAATTGTACAAACAAATATTTGCAAATAATATTCAACCATGCACAAGTACTCACAAATGACTTAATATAAGCACCCATATTATATGTACCATTTACGAGATCATAACTGCAAAATGCAATATTGTTAAACAACATTTTCCCCTCTCTCAAGCTCCGTTTTACGTAAACAAGGCTCGTTCTTGCTCGTAAAGCGCTGTGTGATGTGTGGATATATATCCTGTTTTTTTTTGTCTAACGTCCCTTTCGACTCGTTCTCAATAGAGAACTTTCAGGTCGAAGAGAGACTGGTCAGAGCACGGCCCTGTCATAACTAACGGTCCATAGAAGTGAGCAGAACTGGGCGGAAGGGGGGGCGGAGTGTCTATTCACACTGTCAGTCACTATTGTGCAGTGAATGAGTGATGGTTTGAAATATTTTTGTTGTGGAGTGTTTTACGTTATGTTTAAATGTTGAATACTAACTAGGAAGATATAGAAAATAACCTGTTTACATATTTTTAGTAAAATGCAATAGGAGACGGTGATGCTGATGCTATGACACAGGTTCAATTTTATTAAGTTCTTTATACCGTAAAAGCAGTTTATGGTCGTTGTAGCGTGAAAAATTCTAAAATTTAATTTGTTCGAAGTAGTGTTAATTTATTAGCTAGTATTATAATATATTGTTACTATTGACTATATTATACACCTAAGAATAATATTTTAGTGTGCATAGTTTTTCCATAACTACATGTCAGACTCAAAATTTCGACGATGCGGGAACATATCCCAGCGAAACCTTAATGAATAACAGTAGTTAAATAATTAACACTGAACTTTATTTAATGTCGCGGGCTGTATGCTTACAGCTATGAAATAAAAAACAACTTATTTTTGTGTTTAAAAAATCTAAAATTAACGATTTGTACTAGACAATCAGAAATGTTTTAAAAATGCATTATTTTTATTCTTGTGTCAATAAATTTGAGCAAATAGCCATTGGCTCGTTATATCTAATTTTAGTATAAACTGTTTGGTTTCAACAAGCCTGTTGGTTTTCGTGGGTATATGTTCCCATGACATGAGGCTTTTGAATGAGTGTAGAGATTTTGATCAGTACTCAACAACTAGGTATTTTGTGCTTGTGATGGGTGACATGATATGAGTATGCTGAAGCACCGGAATGAAGGGGCAGGGTAACCGGAAGATCCCCGAGAGAAATCGTGGACCAGCAGAGCAAAATTTATTGCAAAATTTACAAGGTTGCGTCTATCTTTTCAATTTATCGTAAAAAAATGTAACCTTTTTTGAAAGAAGTATATTCAAATTTTTGGCCTGAAAACTCTTGAAATAGCACCATTTTGCACCTACAAATCCAAATTTTTCCTCAGGAGGGCCCCCGGATCCCCCGCTTTTGGTTCGTGGAGTGGGTATATATACTACTTATGGCATACTCACCGCCCGCCCTAAGAAAAAAGCTGAACTCCGCCACTGCCCTGAAGTATCCGAAACAGAAATACGACACTTGTTTTCAAGAATAAAGAAATAATTTTTTTTTTTCAAAATGTAAAATCAAAATTAATGGATGTTTTCCGGTGTTAAAAATAACAACAATTTTCCTTCAATGGTAAATGTTCAAACCATATCCGCAGTGTCAGTAACATGTTTCCAACTAGCTGTGGCGGGGCGAGAGAGTTGTACGGACCTTCAACAACGTGGTCTTAAAGAGTCGATGAGGGTGAAGTCTGGTGAATGGACAACATAAGAACCATGCACGAGCCGGTATTCGAACCCCGGACTTCCAACACCGTAGATAAACGCCTGACTACGCTACGAAGTCCGGCTTGAGTAAAGTCTTCACCGGTTTCATATTCCCAGGTTTGACGCGTGGGAAAGGCAGAGCGATAAGAGCCAGAGTACAACGCTCGACAGGAAGCATATCGCCTGTATTCTCAGAGAGCCAAACTGGCGTGCAAGATTGTTTTGGTAGTGTTTTCTTGTGGGACTTTATGCTACGAATCTAAAATGTTATTTTTGGACGGACGCATGCCTCGCATTGCACTTTACGACTTCAGGTCGCATTTTCGGAGTTACAGCAGTTTAAAGAAAAGTAGTTTTTAGTTATTTTGAGAGCCCAGATATCATGTTTCTAGCAAGCCCACTGAATTTTCAAAACCATAAAATCGTTGTGTTAAGTGTCTGTTCTGTTTGTATATATATATTATATATTATGTATATACACACACAACACACACAGAGCACTGAATATTCATTATTTCAAGTGTGTTATATATATATATATATAACACTTGAAATAATGAAAATTCAGTGCGTGTGTTGTGTGTGTATATATATATATATACAAAGAGAACACATACTCGACACGACGGTTCTATGGTTTTGAAAAATCATATTATGTATAAACACACATATATATATATAATGTTTATACATGTATACACACAAACAGAACATACACTCGACACAACGATTCTATGGTTTTGTAAATTCATATTATATATACATATATATGTATACACACACAAACAGAACACATACTCGACACAACGGTTCTATGGTTTTGAAAATTCATGTTATATATATATATATATATATATATATATATAGAACACATCACACAGTGCACTAAATTTTCGAAAACATAGAATAATTATGTCAAGTGTGTGTTCTGTATATGTATTCACACAGAACACACACTTGACACAATGATTCTATGTTTTGAAAATTCATATTATATATATACATATATATATAATGTATATATATATATATATACGTATACACACACAAACAGAACACACACTCGACAAAACGATTCTATGGTTTTGAAAATTCATGTTATATATATATATATATATATATATATATATATATATATATATATATATATATATATACATATATATGCACAGAACACACACTTGACACAATGAGTCTATGTTCTGAAAATTCAGTGCACTTTTTGGAAACATGATATAGCCTACAGAATGTCGAGAAACAAACGCTTACTAAGCACACCACGCGAATCCGGACTTGTTTATGTTGGGCCAACAACAAGATATATTAATTGTATAAATATCAAATGTACTTTTTACCGATCTGGTTATTTTTATACAATGGCCTACTTCTACTAAATATGACGTATTCATGGCGTGGAATTCCCAAATTTATGAAAATATTTTAGTAAACACAACAAGTACCAACCATTTTAAATTCGGAAATATTCACTCCTTAGATACCTCGTCTGTTCAAAAATGTTCAAATAGTTTACCTTTCGACAGACTAAATACTCAATCAACAAATAATGAACAAATGCTACGTGAATATTGATTGGTTAGATGTATTGAATGATGAAACCGTGTTCAAATATCCGAAGTATTGTAGTAAGAACACGGCATTAACATAATATCCGTGTCATGTAAATTTGCAAAGAACTTTTTGAGCACCGAGATAAACGGAATCCTGATAATTAGTTTTGTGGTAAAAATGTTTCAAATTGTTACCACTTCGATAACATGAATACGGCATAAACAAAATTCATAAATGTCAATTTGACTTACTAAGTACGGTATCTACAGAGTTTGATGGAATTGTTGAAAATGATTCCTTAGATTTCTTTCGTGATTAAATAATTTTCAAATGGCCACCATTAAAAAAACGAACAGTACAAGAACAAAAAATATAAATGCCAAAGTCACTTTGTTAAGTACAAGACTACATGATTATCACGGTCGAAGTAATTTTGAAAAATAAGTTCAAACAGCCTCAGTTTTGAATAAAAAAAGATGAATAATGAACACAATGTGACGAAAACATACATGTCAAGTCACCGTACTAGGAACTGTGTACAGATTTTGATAAAATTTAAGTGTGAGTGTGTGTATTATATATATATATATATATATACACACACACACACACATATATATATATATATATATATATATATATATATATATATATATATATATACATACATACATACACACACTTCAGATATTTTATGTAATAGAAGACTTGTTTAAATACCTGCCATTATAAAAATGGAATGAGCAAAATACACGAAAGTCAATTCAGCTTATTAATTATCGTATATGTACAAAGTTTAATGACAGTTGCAAAAATATATAACTTATTCAGATATTATATAAACCTAAATATATAATATTGTCGTTATTCTGAATATATGAATGCAGGTTTAACGAAATACGCAACATTCGAATAAGTTTATTTCGTTAACCAAGGTAGAAGGAGTACGGAAAACTATTTCCTCGTATTCTTCATATTATGCAAAAAATGTTTAAATGTTAGCCACTTTGCAATTATAACCACTGAATAAATTAAATGTATAAAAGTCAAGTCTCATTACTAGGTATTTTACGTATGTCGAGTTTGATGATATTATATAATACGGTTTCTTATCTAATCGAAATATTTTAACATTGTTCCCCATTTTAAAAAATATGAACACGACGTAAAGTAAATATCCTAAAGTCAATTGACGTACCTAGTTTGAGGAAATTCAGCCATAGGATTAAAAATAATTTTGGGATATACACACACAGAAAGAAATAACGTGATCTCATAAACCACTTTTTCGTTCGGAAAGAAGGGTAGTAAAAATTCCAACCTTATTCTTAAAAGGCAATGATAGATCATTATTTTTCCAGTATTATTTACTTTCCATGAATGCTACTAAGTGCCACCTCTTAAAGTCGCACTAAAATAAATTATATTACGAAAACACTGCACGCAAATTTGTTGCTCCAAGAATAGCCTAAATCCTGTTTTATTCTTCACTTTCGTAACGGTGCCTCCTATATCACTTGTCACTTGGTTTTTTTACTGTCTACAGTGGGTTAAAATTCATCAACTGAGAAATTCGCCCATGCCACTTCACTGACGACCTTTATACATCACTAAAAGGCTATCTCTAAAGCCGAGGTCGTTAAATTAATGTCTGACTACGTTTAGAATCATAAATATGCTCGAATGTGTATGTCATGCGTAAGATTAATTTATATTCAAGCTTCATTAAAAACATAATTATCTGAGATATCTACGTTTCAATAAAGGCCTATATTTATCCATACAACAATGACAGTTGTGGTGACAAGTGAAAACATTACCAAACAACAGCCTATTCAAAGTAACCAATGAAATATGTGTTACGACGGTATGTCAGAGGCTGATGATGAAGCAGTGTAATGTAAACTGTGGACGTTAACCGGTTTGACTACTGAAGATGTCGTTGTACCAACAACAACGCCAATTACTTTTTTGAGCTCCGCAAAATGCTACCCAAACAAATGTACTGAGCATTTTACTCCAACGAGCACTGAATGAAAAATGAGGAGGAACGGATGTATGTAACTTCAATACTACTACGCTGTATTGTTACAACATTTTAATGTGGTGACGATAAAACTGAACTGAAACAGGTATTTATCATGACTTTGTACTGTGAAGATGAGCTACTAACCGTAGATCTTTTTTGATAAAGAAAAATCATATAGAGAAAACGTAAATACGTGGCAAATATTAACAAAATTATACCCCTAAATATTATTTATTTACGAAGACAATATAAAAATACTTTAAATTAAATTTTAATTGTACCTAGAACAAAATGTTTCAGATTTTAATTTTCAATTAGTGTATGTATGTGTGTGTGTGTATATATATATATATATATATACTTGCGCACTTACTTGTCTCTTCAATTGTTTTGTGCACGTTTATTCTCTTCTTGCAAGAAAATTAAAGTTATCACCACATTCCTTTTTTGACAGTCTAACCTAACCGTCGCATTCATTTGTTGATAATCTGAACTAACGTCAACATTGAACCAATTAACGCCAATACAGTATAAAATGGTTTATGTAAACATTTTACACCAAACATTGGTTTGTCACATCCTCTGTCTCGGATAATTTCTGACATTGGATGCATTAGCAGCCGTTGATGTTATAATTTAATGATAAAAATGTTTAGAAATATATCAGCACATACCGCCTCAACATAAGAGGTTTCACCACGTTAGTAACAAGGTGTCATGACGATATAAAATAGATTGTTGAAAAATAGAATTCAAAAGCTCTCCATTTACCATGTATAGCCACAGGCAGTTTTATTCGCGGTTAACTGTAGTCTTGCAAAGATAAATACTTTGTCCCAGCCACCCAGACAATTGTACAACAGACACTCGATAAAAGCGGTTACTAGTATATATTAAGTGCGCTATAAAGATATTTTGCACTTTAACAAGTAAAATCCTTGGAAACCTAGTTGCCAAGAAAATTCTTTTTGTAAATCTTCAAAGTTTTATCATGTAAAAAATGTACAAAAATATTTTTGTGAAATTACAATGTATAGCGGTTTATTTGTATCCGCAAGGAGGGAAATTTGAATTTCGGTTATTAATTTTACCGTGATCATGGAAATGGACTTATTTAGAAAATTAAAACTAAAAATTAAATTTTGCACATAATTATTTTGAGGAAATGATAAGTTGGCGCGCTGAGGATGAAACCTAAATACTTCGTAATTTTAACCTCGCATTTTACTACATGTAAAATATATCTTACACTCTGTTCGCTACTTTAGATTTATATTTGTTAATTACCATTTCGTACATTATATTAGAAGACTTTCTTTATTTGGTAGAACTTCGATTACGTTTATAGTATAAATTTTATTCCAGAAAAATGTTTATCAAAGGGCATTAATTGTAAAAAGCTATTTAATACCCGTCAAACCCGAGAGTTTGGCTGACTACAAAGTTTTTGCTGAGTATGTTTACAAATAAAATTATTGTTGTTACATTACAAATAAATATCATTGTACTCTTACGAAGGTTTGTAAACGTACAAAGTAATTTCTTATCGATTATAAAAAGAATTAGAGCATGACAAGTTACTGACGTATATTAACAATATTCGATGAATGCAGACCTGCATATTACACTTTATTTTCTGACAACGAACTATGCTGCAAGCTAATATCAGCTAGCTCGTCATCTTTCACTGGCCTACACTGTCGTGTAATATAATGGATTGTAGTGGGGAACATTTTGAGCCAATAATTAAAAGTACCACAGCAGAGTAACAAATAATGGGTGAAGCAGTCAAATAAGTAAATAACATTACATAGAGATGGCGAGCACTGAAATCTCAGATAATATCTGTGTATGTACAGAGTAGAGTAAAGTCGGCCACCAAATTCTAGATCCTGGAATTTTCCGCTGCAAACATGTTTGCACCGCTTCGCTTCATGGTCAGGGATTGGTCTTAGTGTCAGAGCCACGATTTTGCGGCAAGTATATTTTTTCACTATTTGGTTCTATTGTCTTACTTGCATACCTGAAACTATTGCTTTACGGACAATGATTGGATGCCTTAGTGTTCTACTAGCATATCACAGACGTATGACGTCACAATAATCTTATTGTTATTGGTGTATTCAAATAAGAGGCGTGTCTGGAAAAACACACGCTCCCAATAAATAACCATGAAAGAGAGTTGCCGATTTGCACAAAAGACATTGAAACAAAATGTTGCAAAAATCTTTTCGCGACAAAATCGTGTGTCCTTGCTTGGAGTTATAGCCGCGAAACACAGACGTGAGGTGTCGCAGTATGATTGTCACAGGCAGATGAGGGACGAATCTGCACAGTTCACTAATCATGAAGCAGACCTGCAGATGAGCAAGTAAGCTACTGAATCAAAGTGGCGCGGAAGTGTTATCGCGAAAACTTGCGGTCCCTTGTAATAGCGCGAATATCGCATGTCTCTTCAGAAGGATTGCTGGGAGCTAGTGTTAGTGTGGGTGCAAGTATTGAAGAGTACAATTACTTACCAGGTACGTGTTCAACAGTGTTTCCACGGAGCCGCAGCATTTTGCTTACTTCGGCGGCGGTAACTGTACGCGGACTGCCCGCTCTCCGTACAAGTAGTCGGACCCCGCTTCTCCCCTCCCCCTGCAATTACTGGCCAAGTCCGGCGGCCCCTGTTTTCCAGTTTAACTCACGTGATGCTCGGAGAAGCCGGCTGTATTAGCACTACTGCGCCGCGCTCCGTCCCACAACCCGTGTTTCCGAGCATTCTGAAACACCTCTGCCGTGTCCCGAGTTATCTACGTTTATTGCTAGGGACCTCAGATTTTCGGGAAAAGATTTCTGTACCAACTTTTTTCTATACCTTATTTCCACCTCTACAGTTCTGCACGGTGAAAATGATTTGTTCCAGTATGTATACGTTTGTATATGGCGAAACAAGTATGCATTTTTCTGGCAAATTCAATTATAGTATTTGAAAACATATATTTTAATAATATAAAATTTTTGAAATTTTATTACATGCGAGATATTTTCCTGTAAGTCCTCGATGACTACACGCCCTCTTAGCTACATCCGATTGGTTTCCGATAAACTCTTTGGACCGATTTTAACGATTAAAACAGTATTTCAAGAGTACATGCCTCGCTGCTGTCGTCGTCTTCTGCCAAGACCGAGCCGACAGTGAAAACTAGCAATACACATTGTGCGGAGACGCGAAACTTCATGAAAGCTCGTCCGGATCACACCACCGCACCGACTCGTTACGCGCAAGCAGTTAAGTCCCTCCTCCCGCAGTCAAACTCCACATCCCGCAATCCTACTGCACCTTATGCATTACTTATACATGAATACGACTTTCTCTCTTCACAGCTCGAGCACTCACAGCAGTGCAAAATATTAACAAATCTCATATACGGTGCCAGTACCCATACTAGTTGAGATATGACAGATTCATACAACATAATTTCCTATCTGATTTCTATATTTTTTAATTTATCATCTGAGGTAAACTATATTCGGAACGTTAGGATTTTATATAAATTTCTTCACTAGCTAAATAAAAACACAATTTACAAAAAAACAGTTTTATTTACATATTATCCACATGGAAAATACACAGAAACACTTCCAAATATATTTTAAAATCTAAATCATCTCATTCATAACCTCCTTTTTGTCTGATATGTATGGTGGAAACAAAAAAAAATTATAAGCCTAATTTTGCTGTAAAATCCAAAGTTCGTATCAGTAAGTCTAAAGATTTGTTTCAAAAATATCCTTTTTTGAGATAACTGGAGTATTAAATACAAATCCGTTTATGTAAAGAATAATAGTTGTGAAATTTAATCTATTAAGGGTAATTTTTTTTTTAATCAGAGCTGCAAAAGACAAAATACGATAACGTCTATTTACTGAAAAATTTTCCAAGAAACGGTAACAAACCGCTAGTTCGATGGCTGGAATTTGATTACTCACAATAGGTTTGACAGCGGCAGTGTTCTTGTATGATTTTTTTCTGTATATGCTATATGAGTGAACGAAAGATTGAAATTTATGAACGTCAGATACTATTCCAACAACCGATAAGATGAAAAACAATTCGAATTAATACAACAAGTGAATCTAGTTTGACGTACCGATAGGTGATGCATTTTCGCATCCGAATGAAGCTTATGTAAATGCTGCAACATAGAGACAATAACGTTCATAGGTGATAAGTCTGTTTAAGATGTGTGATTGAGCTTATTTACAAGGGGTTGTTAACAAATAGTTACCTCCTTTGATACATTGTTATTTTAATTGGTAAAATGAGTATTGTGTGTGTTTGAGCACTTTTACAATGGATCATCTGACAGACGCCCACTTGGAATATGAGAATAACCAACAGAAATATTTAATAGTTTAATTTTATATCTCCTTCCCCCTCCAGCAAATTGTCGTGTGTTTACACCACCACTGAGAATAAACAATTTGTTATCTTCTGGGTTTGGAGCTTTCTTACTGAATTCAATTGCGTACAGTTCATGTTTCTTACTTTTAATTAGGTTCAAGTTCTTGCATTAAATTCACCAAACAAGCGCTTTTTATAGTCATCGAAGCTTATCTCATTCTTAACTGCAAAATTTTTACACCCTTTGCTCTCTCCTTTACATCTTCTTTGACATTTATAGCATATATTTTCTGTTTCAATCCAATAAATTATTCCATTATGTTTTCATTATTTTCATTTAATTTTACAAATAATTTTCATATTGACCAATAATAGTCCATATGAGTAGCATTTCTTATAGTCATAAGCATAAAATCAATTGATCATTTTACCATACCTGTAGAAGCCATGTGTATTTATACTGTAGATATAACTGCAAATATAAATTGATGCTAATTCAATTTTATCACCATACACCGGTTTCATTATACTGTAATATATATCATACATTAAGGGGGATAGAGAGACAAAGCAGAGAATTTTCACAGTTTTCGACATAACATTTTCCTATCGCTTATTGTAGAAAATCAAGGCTCGACAATCCGTAGATTCCACTTTTGTACACCTTCTTACTTTTTTACATAGTCACAGACTTTCTTATTTTTGGAGCACTAATGGCAGATATTTAAAATGTCTCTTATTTCCCATCTGCCATCACTGCTCCAAAAATAAAACAGTCTGTGATTATGTAGCAATGTAATAATTTGTACAAAAGTATCATTTCCGGATAGTTGAACCTCTTTGTCGAAGCACATTTTTTGTTTTACGCACATAAACTCAACCAGAGAACTATACTTCAACCTTTGAAGTTTGGTACGGCAACTAATTCATCTACTGGTTTAGAGTTTTACACATCCATGTGCTTGCTCTAATTTTAATTTTTCCATTGTTTTTCCGAAAATCGGACCATTCATAAAATTACAGAAATCTTTTTCTAAACTGTTCGGAGCTTTTGCTCACATTTGTACGTTGAAACTGCTGTAAGTCTTGTGCCAATCCGATTGATTAAACCCTAAATCTCTGTATATTTATTTCTCCTTCATTCTGAGAGACATATTTTGCTTAAATGTATTATTGTGACATACAGTATGCTTAGAAATATGGATTATTTTATCCTTTTGGTATTTTATTTTCTGGGGCTAGCAGTAGATCTTCATGGATATCACATAGTTCATGTAAGTATCCCAAATACACTTTTAAAATGTAAACATGATTGGAATTTTCTCTCAAGTTTAGCATAAAATTCTTCAAAAATCCACATCAAATGTCCACGAATTTACCAAACTGAATCCGCCATAGCCCAACTATATAGATTATGTGAGATAATTAGGATTTTTGTATTGTCATAACTGTCATATATTGGTTGTTGGCATATATTTTAGAACATTGTGATGTACCACCTCTAATACTCTTTTCAGACATAAGGTTCGGGTAACCTGTTTACAATACTTATTTTATTTTCGTGTGTTTGGGCATGGCTAATGCTGAAGCTGTGTAATGCCATTCTGGATCCTGTTTATATGTTTTGAAACATACAAATCTATAATTTTCGGATATATCAGCAAGAATCGACGCGTCAGATTTGTTGTAGAACTATGTGTATACTCTTAGATGATCTGTGTTGAAAGATTCCCACACTTTTCTTACAAACTCATTATCTTCACCGGAAATATTGCAATAACAAAGTACATTAAAAAATTCATCTTTTGTGGTAGGGACGTTAAATAAAATTATTCAGTACTATTCATGTACTAATCGGTAAACACCTTTCTTATAACCATATACAGAAGTTCAGTGAAAAATGCCAAATCGTTTCTTGGAATTGGGTTTCGGAAAGATTTCTGGAGAATTTATCAAGCCTGGTTGCCATAAGTTTAAATGTGCGAATAATTTAAATTGTTCATATTCACGTACACGTTTAGTATAATAAATTAAATTTTCCTCGTTGTTTGGAAATAAGTCAACTGGGTTTTCGTCAGTGCCAAGATTTTTTACAAATAAATGTGTATCGTAATCCAGATAAATCGTGCCTGAACACTGTAACTAAACACGGAGTTCTGTAAGATAAACTACTTTCTTTGTGAACAACTCCACGAAATTTACTAATTAGATGATCATGATCTCTTAGAGTGTCACCACTGAAAACTTTCTCAGAGATGAGGCAATGAAAAGCTTTATCACACAGCGGATGCATTGGTATATAATATAAGTATGTCCCCGTACAACGTTTAAGGGCACAGTCTACCGCAATTTTCGTCATCATTAATTTATTTTGTATTTGTACCAGATATATTTTTTTTTCGTATTTTAGACACAAAATGTGACTAAATTTGGAGCTTATGAAACTTCTTTATCTCTCACAGTTTTCGCGTAATGGCTTGTTAAAGTCATATTTTGCATGTTTCCGTTTTTAACGACTACACTAAAACCAATTGATATAACAAATTCAAAAACTCAAAAACATTACAGTGGATAAAGACATTGCAGGCTACAATGACATGCTCGTAAAATTAAAGAATAAAAATTAATTGTATTTTTAAAAAATTTATTGAATTTTTTAAAATGTTTATTTTTAGTTTCAGAATTTTTTTAAAATACAAATAATTGTTATTCTTCAATTTTATGAGCATGTTATTGTAGCCTGCAATGTATTTATCCACTGTGATTTTTTTTAGTTTGGTATATCAGTTGGTTTTAGTGTAATCGTTAAAACGGAAACATGAAAAATGTGACTTTAACAAGCCATTACGAGAAAACTATGTGAGATAAAAAAATTTCATAAGAGCCAAATTAAATCACATTTTGTGTCTAAAATAAGAAAAAAAATATCTGGTACAAATAAGAATAAAAAAATGGTGATGAAAATTGCTGTAGACCGCGCCTTAGGGCTCCGTTTCATTCGCCATATTGAATTATTTTTTTGCAGTAATGAAATTCTGAGAAGAAAAACGTAAAATTTGCTACTATAATATGAATTCTATATACCTTGCGCTACAATAAAATCATCGCAGTTGTACTTTTAACTTACATTTAAGCCGTATTCCATCGAGCAACTTTTTTAATATTCATAATTTGCTAGGCTGATTGCGGCTTAAATATACGTTAAATTTCAACTGCGATGCTTTTATTGAAACGCAAGAAAAATAGCATTGATATTATAATGGCAAATTTGCAATTTGCTTCTCAGAATTTTATAAAAGCAAAAAAATAATTCAATATGGCGACTGATGCCATTCCTTAAAGCTCTTCGACGCGTTGTAGAGGATACGAAGACGAGTAAAATATTACGGTACACTTAGGCTCGCAGAGACTGGGAAGTACCCTAAATTGATACGCGAATTGCGATCTTCGAGAGTCTTAAGTTGCTAGGGGTTTTGAAAAGTTACTGTACGTAAACAGACTGAGTTAAGACATACTCATTTATCAGCACAGTACGTTGGTAGCCGGGGTTAACTTCTGTTCGACACGGAACCAATGGTTTGGGCAGAAAAGGAACGACCATAATCCCAACAGTTATGAACAATATCTACATTCACCTGAATGGATTTTGGGAGCACATGGAAAACATAAATCATGATGACTGAAGCCGGGATCCAAACCAGACTCCTCCCGATTCTCCAGCATGCACCCTTGCCGCACCTCGCTCTGTAGAAAAGTAAAAAATAAATAAAAATAAAAACATTTATATGGCATTGTTATAACACGATGTGGGCTCCTCCTGGTAGCACAGGAGAACGCCCAACCGATATTCTATCGGATGGAATATTTTAACCTATGTGATATGCAACGTAAATGCGGACAAGTGACGTTCCCTACCTGTCTGTAATAGTATAATACAATGGATTCCGTAGAGCTGCATTGTGTAAATAATGATAGTAAGTAATAAAAAATGTATTTAATACGTCCTCTCCAATAAGCAGAGTCGAGCATTACGTGTATAGTTCTCGCATTCTTTGAGTTCTGTTGGCTATCATATAACCGGTGTGGCTCTAGAAAGCCAGACCGACAACATTATGCGAGGAAGAATCCTTCGCGAAACAAAAAACACGAAGTAAGTAAAAAACATGCGGCAATGTTCAATTGCGCTGCATGTTCCCTGGAAGAGCCTTCATCTAGTTGCAAATATCAGAGAATACTTCCAATAGATGTGCGAAGAGTGCATCACTATGATAAAGTCGGTATCTGGCTCTACAATCTCGCTGACAAAACGGGGCAGACAAGGCAGGCTAACGGCAAGTTAAGTTCAATTGAGCTTTTTAATGACCTTTCGATCAAATTCGGTAATATCCTGGCGGTAGAGCGTTGTGTTTCAAATCTAGCACTGTTTTAATCCTACTCTACACAGAAAATACTGTTTTGGTGTGGTCACAAAATGTTTTGTCAGTATGCACCATACCTAATTATTTTTGGTGGTTACGACATTTTTGAAGTCATGGTAAAATTTATTGAAGGTAATAAAATATTTTTGTTGCTGCTGCAAAAACATATGTGAAGCACATAATGACAAAATATGTTGTGATTACCACTTTTTTCTTTAATTGAGCACTTCAAGTGTCAATAATTCAGCTGCTTGCCAGACACAAGAAGGTACATTACAGAGACCAAGTATATATCTAGAGAATTTGCTCTCCGTCTCTTGCACGCTTAAGGCCACGATCTTCCATTTATTTCAAACAATTGGAAATAACTCGAATATTTTTTAAACCAAATGGTTTGAAAAAATTTGAGACTGTATACAGTCACACGATACACTATTTTACGAGAGGGTTTTTTAAATAATGTACCGTTTGCGAGCAAATATTATTTTGCTTCATTTTGGCCTTTTTTGACACCATAATATGTGATATTTCAGGGGCAAAAATCTAAAAATCCGTTTGGTGTATTGCAACAAAATTAATTCAGTTACAAACAATGATATATAAGTGTTAAAACTGTAAGAATGCATTTTTCATATAGACTATGTATTAATTTGCGTTAAAAAACATTTTCTAAACCACTACAAATCTTAAAGAGCGAGGCCTTAAAGCCAATATCCGTCATTTCTACTGCGTTTGCGATAGTTAATTTTGTAATCCTAAACGAGAACAGATATCTAAAAACTGTTTCTCAGTTTTGTTTCATGACAAAATACACAATGGCTTTAGCTAAGTATGCCATTAAGGAAATTCTCTTTATTGAGAAAATTAACCAAATCTATGAAACCTTTTGCATAGAAAAATTAGACTACTTACTATAATGAATGTTTAACAAAACTGTGCAACAGTTTTTTTTTTCGATATCTGCTCTCGTTTAAGAATAAAATAATAATTATTGTGAAAGCAGTATAAATTATGCATCAAGGCCTTAAGTATGCACCTGTCCCTGCCAGATTAAGCGTTTCCCACACAACTCAAAGAGTTATGTACAGTAATTGCTTGACACCGCATGCCATGGATAATGTTGTAACGCCATAAAGAATCAATTATATTACAAGCCAGCTTACATAACTAATTTTACTCTTTTTATTTCTGGACTCTCAAGGTTGTGTGGCCAACTGATCTCAGGAAGTTGGCAGGGACGCCAAGCTGTTGCAGCCCAAAACATTATTGGACGTAATTAATCGTAAATTAACAAACCCACAACGTAATTCATTTTGTAATAATGGTATCAAGTAGAATGAGAAACTCCTAAATATTAAATATTAAAATAACAAGAATTACAACAGAATATTTCAAGGAAAGTAAAAAACCAGACAAACAATAACATTCCGATTGGACAGAGATAAGCACAGAGAAAGAAATCTAGCCATAGTTCAGCATAACTAAGACATTCAATGTAAATATTTAATGTATATATTAGTCGGGCAGGAAATTATAATTCTAGCCTACCGGGTATATTTTATCGACCCTTGTTTCTCAACTTTATATTGTCGTTTAGATCCCAAAGAATGAATTTTGACATGTTTTCAATTTAACAACCTCCGTTTCCATTATCTACAGGATGCCGAAAAATAGTGTTCCCTTAATTTTGTTACAACTGTTAAAATGCATTTCATGATACATCAAACTAACACGTTACGTTGATGGGAACACGAATCACCATAACAATGATAAAAAATAATGCATTAGCTATAACCAGGTGTATCGAATAAGATTGAAAGAAATGTTGGGTGATTTTATTTAGCCTATTTATTGAAATCTTTATTACTGGTTTTAACAATCATGTGCTGTGTTCCAGGGAAGAAGAAAATTGAAACAACAGGAAAACGTGAAAACGTGTGCATCATTTGCAACGAAGCTTCGGGTTCTGGGGCAAACAAAATCAGCACTCACTCTTTAGAAGTTATTAAGACGTACGCCAATTCTTGGACTGATTTGAGTCTGAGCACATGTGTGAATGAGCGGATGAAGGACCTTTCGTACTCAAAAGACATTCTCCTGAAATACCATCGCTCGTGCAATGTGAATTTTACTAACAAATTTAATTTGGAGGGGGCACAGGTTAAACCGTCCATATCTGCTAGTACTCGAACGTCCACCGTAGCAGTGAAAAGAAGAAAGAAATGTAAATATAATCTGTGCATATTCTGCCAAATTGACATCCCAAATTCTAAAGTTGATTGTGATACGTTTGCAGATATCGGCAGTAAGTTCATAAAAATTAAGAAGTACAACCAGTCAGAAACCGTGAGTTCCTGCCTATCATTTCTTAAAGATGATGTAGATGCATTTGCACAGAACGTGAAGAATCATCTCAATTGCTTACGCATTGAAAAAAGTAATTTGGAATACCTCCAATGTCCACAGATTCAGACACAACACAGAATTCATCATGCAGTTCGTGATATTGAAATGGTTGTACCCAGCGATGGTTCCACCGGGCAAAGTATGGACACGCAATAAACTGAAAGGGTATACAAGTCACTGCTCACTGAAAAAGAAAATCAGAGTTTGATTCGAGCAGTAACTTGCGGGAACAAATCAAGAGAGTTCTAATGGACAAAATCTCGTATGTTGTGGATATTAGTAACACTGTTGGTGCTAGACCAGCCATAGTTATGGGCGTGGCTAGAAAGTGTAGTTTTGTCAGAATATCATGAAAAGGCTGATGTCCCGGAAGAAATGGAATGCCGTCTTAAGGCATTAAATATTATACGAAAAGAATCACTTGCTCATCCGGAATGGAGCTTCAAAGGGTCGTTTACTGATTTCGAAATATCATACGATAAGAATCACTTGCTCATCCGGAATGGAGCTTCAAAGGGTCGTTTACTGATTTCTAAGTACCACGACTTCAACAACTAGTGTACTGGATTCTTGTTGGCGTACGAGACAGTGTTGATTTATGCAGTGAAAATAAAATTTAAAAAAAAAATATGTCAAGATACGTCTCAGTACGTTTACTCAGTCGTTCAATCAAACAAGCAGACGCAGTACAACACGCAAGAAATATCAGGGTTTGGAAATAAATATATATATATATATATATATATATATATATATATATATATGTGTGTGTGTGTGTGTGTGTATGTGGTTGTTTGTGTTTATGCGTTACTACACGTAAAAACCGTTTGCCGTTTTATTTGAGGTTTCGAAAACGGCGTTTCGAACATACTTTAAAATATATTTTATTTTCGTCCACCATTCCATTGGGAGCTTTTGTAGCATGCAATACACGAAGTATTTATAACATTTTACAGTTATAAATTTCGACGCCTTAACGTCAG
Organism: Medauroidea extradentata; assembly: GCA_003012365.1. Classification (NCBI taxonomy): domain Eukaryota; kingdom Metazoa; phylum Arthropoda; class Insecta; order Phasmatodea; family Phasmatidae; genus Medauroidea; species Medauroidea extradentata. The sequence goes on along the minus strand of PNEQ01018150.1, from coordinate 27,604 downwards.
TGGTGTCCCTATGTCTTACATTTACAAACACACGGTGTTTCGACACTATTAGGCTGCTTTAATGTGTTACATAACTGTCTATGAGAACGTTTTAATATGTAAGAATATGACTTCTTTTCTAACTTTTACATTTTAGTGGAAGAAAATAATAATACGCTATTTCTTATCACTTAGCACATGTCATAGATTAGAAAAACTAGTCATCGGCGAAAAAAGTAAAATAAAATTAATTTTAATAATTATTTGCAGCGTAAATTGTCAAGGAAGACGCCGGTTATACTGATAATACGTAGGAATGGGAAATTTTTGGTAGATATTAAACTACACTACACCTTTTTTACATCCTATCCCTTCGCAACCCCTCAAAAATTATTTGTACTCTTAAAAAAAACGCCTTGGAAATTCAGTTGCCAAAGTAATCCCTTGTAACACTACAATGGTTGTTATCGTTTAAAAATAAATAAATAAAAGTATATGCTTTTTAGTTGTGAGACATTCGTACATAATGTATTTGTAGTTGCAATAAGGAAAAAAAATAGTTATGTTTTGATTCTAATTATAAAAGTAAAAAATTATTAAATTATTTCTAAACAAATGATTTTGCATGTTACTATTTTCAGATAAAAATATATCTTCGCTCAATGACAACAGTACCTAACGTGTTTCTTACCGGTTATATTTTTTCTTGTATATATTCAAATTACAGTTCAATCACTTAACCTTTAATTTTGTAGCACTAAATTAACATGCTTGTTCACTTTATTCCAGAAAAATGCGTACCAGAGGATGTTAACTATGCATAACTATATAATTTCAAACAAACACGTGATTTTTTTACGAAGAAAATCCTTGCAACTTCACAAACAAATAAGTTTGTAATGAAATTATTTGTACTTTTGCAGAGGTTTGTAACAGTCCGAAGAAATTATTGGTAATTTTTATAAAACCTCTCACATCGAAGAAACGCGCTGAATCACGTGAGGAGCATTGGCATTTCAGAGCCAGTAGGAACGACGCAGGTGTCAGCTGTGTGTGCTCGCTGCCAGGAGAATGACCATACACCACGTGTTATCCACAGAGGATGTAATAAAGTACTTGGCGTCACAAGTCTCGTCTGCAGTCAGGGACGGAGGTGCTGCTCTGTGAATGGTTATAGCAAATCAATCTCTTTGTGGAACAGTAAGTTCACCAATACATTTACGTGTGCCGGTTGTAATCTCAGACGACCTGTGGTTGGACTATACCAGCAGCCCATGAAGACACGTGGGTGTGTGTTCTTAGTATCGTGTCACGTGACCACCGAGACCGAACCTTGAAGAGAACAAATCGTGAGCTGGTTCTTGATGGGAGCTTCTTAGGTTGACGTTATTTGCGTGTTCGAGGCATTGAAGTGCGGTGTCCTAAGGGTGGCACAATACACGCATCACGCTTTATGCTAGCCCCTACGCACATGTACACTCTTCTCTCCGATATCTAGCCTCTATGAGACACTCAGTCGTATCTGTGTCGTTTAGTGACGATGTATGAAAAGTAAATGCGTATTGTAAACGTATATATGTATGTATTTATGTAGGCCTATGTATGCGCACATGTATGTGTGTATGTATGCTTATGTATGCATGTAAGTATGTATGTGTGTATGTATGTAGACCTATGTATGTATGTATATAAGCGTGTATGTACACTCTAAAAAATAATTTGTAAATTTACCACACGTGCGTATAGGAGCGCTATAAGAAAGTAGGTATGGTAGAATAGTTTCCCAGACATCCATGGTAGCATTACTAAACTTTTTATAAAACAGTCAAATGTATACTGAAGTTACCAGACTTTTATTGTAACAACTGTAAAAGTTTGCATATTTACAAGACGAAGTATGGTGGTCTTTGAAAGAACTGTGCAATGGGAGTTCATGACTAGATTCAGTTTCTTGGACGTACTCCATTGCAAAATTGAACCACTGTCAAAGAAAAACTAAACAAATAAAATAAACCATAAAATAAGCAGAGTATGCTTAGTCAGCAAGATACAAACACAACATGAAATTCCAAGATGGATCTGTTTGTTCCTTGTTTTTATTTGACCCGATTCCATCTTGGAATTTCATGTTGTGTTTGTATCTTGCTGACTAAGCATACTCTGCTTATTTTATGGTTTATTTTATTTGTTTAGTTTTTTTTACAGTCGTTCAATTTTGCAATGGAGTACGTCCAAGAAACTGAATCTAGTCACGAAGTATGGTAACTGTACCATACTGCGTCTGGGATAATAACTTCCTAAACATTAAAGGAAGTTTTTTTACAGTGATATGTATATGTATGCGTGTGTGTATTTATATATGTATATATATGTATGTGTATGTATGCATGCATGGTGTGTATGTGTGTATGAATATAGGCCTATGTATGTATGTGTGTATGTATGCATGTATGTGTGTATAACTGTATGTATGTATATATGTGTCATACATATCACAACGTATTCTTTAATTTTATTTTCATGTCGAAACAGCAAACATTTCCATGCCACGATAAATTAATTGCAGTGATTACAAAAAAAACTTATAGGAGTACTCACACGTGTAAAGTTCTTTGAATGCTATTCTCAAACATAATTCACTAATACACGTTGTTAAGTTTACGAATCAACTCTTGTCAGTCGAAGAATTGGTTTCGCCTTGACGCCTCGACGGGCGACAACCTTATGTTATTCCTTTCTTATTCTAGCTTGTAGATGTAACGGTGGAAGGAGGCGTGGTGGATACGGGTTACATGTGTAACAAACTATTTTCAAACGGAGTAGGAAATTAAATATGTTTTTTTTATATTATATGAACTTCCTACGCAAGTTTTACCATTTTTTGCCAACTTTGTTGCAAATTGTTTTCGACAATTATGCATTAATTTAATTTTTATTGTCACGCCGTACATCTGTGTCTTGCCAGTGACTGAATTTTGTATTGTTTAATATGATAATATGTAGGCATCTATAATAACCGATTTTCAAACGTTCTCGCGTCTTCATTTGAAAATAGTTTTACTTTCCGATAATATCTGCGCGAGAGGTTTACAGATGTTAAAATTATTTTCAAATGAAAACGGGAGTATTTTTTAAATTCTGTTTTTATTATAGAGGCCCAGATATTACCACATTTTAAAATATAAAAATTACAGTTTTCGAATTTTGTAGATTATGTGGTTTCAAGCCCTAATTTTTCATAAAATAATTTTTAATTGTTTACTCGAAAGTAAAGCATACTACCGCATTGTGCTATATAAATAAGCGTCCGATGATAAAATATCTACTCGACAAAAAATCTCATAGAAACTTGATGAGTAGTTCATATTTTATTAACGATTGAGAATTCCAACCGTCCGTTCAATATTGTACCATTCTATACCCCTTAAAAGAACGTTTTCATGTTTTCCACCGCCATTTCAATATTTGCTCTTATAGACTCACCATTACACTTTGTTGGTATGAAAGTTACCATTTTACTAATTCGTCTCATTGTCAAGACTGATCTTAAATGCTTAAACTTTTCGAATACATTCATTTGATATTATGAATTTTAAATGAAACTAGTATTGGGCTGATACTAATACCCGATAAGGAATATCAGCCAATATTAACTTATCTGAACGTTCAGATCCTATCCGATTCAAGGCCCCGATATATTGAAAGTTTTAATTTATTTTCCCACTTGTGAAGGAATGAAACGCTCAGAAATATCTCTCACCTCAGTACCAGTTCTTTACATTTTGCTGTTAATAAAACATATTTGTTCAGGTTCCGTTCATATTACGATCAAAGCAATACAGTACTACCATGTAAATGCAGAAGAAGTATCCTTTCTGTTATTTACATTATGTGTTGGGCCTTGCAATAACATCGTCGCTTGTGTAAATTGAGACACGTTTACTAGAAAAGGTAGAGAAGGCAGACATTGCGGTGGAGGCATTGGCATACAGGTTGTTGCAAAATTCCATGTCAATATTCTAGGGAAACAATCCTCGTGTGTAGAGGAACAAAAAGTGTTATATGAGCATAGGTCCAAAAAGCACCGTTTCTGCGCTACAGTTGGCAATACGTGACGTACGGTTGATAGCGCGCGGGTAGGATCATGTTGCTGTGGGGCATCATTACAGCAGTATATAACATGTTACTATGTCACACACTACACCACTAACACACAGACAGTAGGAACAACTGTGACACAGCAACATGATCCTACCCGCGCGCTATCAACCATACGTCATGTATTGCCAACTGTAGCGCAGAAACGGTGCGTTTTTGGACCTACGTTCATATAACACTTGTTTCTCTTCACGTGAGGATTGTTTCCCTAGAATGTTGGCATAGAATTTTGCAACATCCTGTATATGTCCACAATTGTCTCAACTGTAAAGTAATTGATACAAACGATGAGGAGAGTAACTGTCGACTTGAGCACACTTACCCAAGAAGAACAAAGTAGCACTGGCAGTGTTTTACAAACCACCTGTTTGTTAGCCCACACCAAGAACTAAAATAGTTTGAGTTGGCGCGTAGAGGATGATTCACTAGCATATGCAATTATTAAATGTCTGGAAGATTTTAAAGTAAACTTATTGAAAAATTCCCTAAAATAAGTGAGGTATTTTAATAAAATCCTAGCAATCCTCGGTCTTACACAAATGGTAACTGTCCAGACTAGAGTAACGCCATCTTAAGAAACGTTATATATTATAGTTGTACTAAACACGGCCAAGGTATCATACGTAGAACTATGTGACCCACAAGTCTTTACTGACCATGACCTATAATTTATTTTCCTTACTACTTTACACCCCTTGCTGAGCCAAAATTAATTACGAGATGTTCTTACAAAAACATTAATAATGATTTATTCTACAATCAGCTAAGAAATACGAGTTGGGTAGGGTCGCGGCATTGTAATTATACTGATAAAATAGTAAATTCCTTGAGCTATTTACTGGTAGAAATCTTTAACGTACATTGGCCGCTTAAAGTGAGGACAAGAAAAAACAAGAAGTTACTAGCACAACTGTTAAGCCTACTTTCCTCAAAGTGGGTGAAAATTACCCCTGAAATTAAAATAGTTTACGTACATATGGGAGTATTGAATAATAATATTAATTAAGACATATGATAAACAAAATACACAAATATCAAGTTAGCTTTGTATGTAGTACATGTGTACTAGGGTTGATGAAATTCTGAACAATATTTTCTAGGAGATGAAATAATATGCCAAAAAAAAATTGAAATTGCCACCATTTTGAAATCATAAACTCAGGATGAACGAAAGTGAAGCCTACTTTTTCTTTCGAAAAGTAGGCTACATAGGTAGACCGTGGACTACAAACGAAATATTACCAAAACGAAGGTGAAAGACCACAACAGAAAGAAATTGAATTGGAATACACGGATAGGAACAAACTTCAGTAAATACAAGATTTGTGTAATAGTGTGAAACAAATGACACGCGGAGCAATCGTAGAGTATTCCGAACAATCAGCTGAAATATATAAATATGATGTAAAATAACTTTGGTTCGATCACCGCAACTTTAATGTGGCGGAGCACCAAAAATTATAATTGTTTTAATAATGTTCGTATTTGTACGTGACATTGTTTATTTTAGAGACATTGCAACTGTTTTTTTTTACTTTATTGCAAATGTTCTTCACATTCATAGATTTTGTATAATAAACTGTTAAAGTTAAAATTTACACAAAAATGTTTAATGCTAGAAATAAAAACCAACTGACTTACCAGCATGAAATAATTCACACTTGTGAACAGTGTCACGAACTATGTCAAGACCTGTATAAAAACCGCATCGAACCTTACTTTGTACTTTTAAAAAAATTACAGAACTAAAAATTAAAAACTAACACATTTCATAATATTTTCAAAAATACAATATAAAATTTAATGTGGTTTTTATACAAGTCATGGCGTAGCTCGTGTCACTATTATTCAGTGCATATTATCTATTTTCGGTTAGTCAGTCAGTTTGCCTTTCTAGAATAAAACGGATTTACGGGAATTTGGACTTTGACATATCATTATACAAAAATATGAATAATGTTTTGTTTTGTGGATATACGCCATTGCTCATGTTTTATTTATCATGCTTGTATTAAATGACAAGTACAGAAACCGGAAAAACAAAAAAAAAACAATTTTAGAAGAACTTAGTCAGGTTTTTTAGAGTACCAAGAATTCTAAGGGTAGAACTCAGTCAAATTTCGGAAACACCCTGACTCAAAAGACGGACATAAAGAAACCCAAAAAAGATTGACATAAAGAAAACCAGATTCCCAAAATTAAAGAAATATGTATATGGAACTAGGCAAAAATAAAGAACAGTTGACAGTGGCCAGTAAACAAATAATAGAAGACAAAACAATTACCAATCAACGAAAGTGTGTGTCTATGGTTGAACCGTACTTGGTTAAATAAATACTCATTTCTCACACGTAACTTTATGTTAATCATGAAACACTATGTATACATGACCTGGGAGCTTTGGTTGATTTACCATAGTCTTACTAATATAGCTGTACTGTTGTTAAGTTGGTAACATTTCTTAATGACTTTTTAGAGTTACGCTAAGCAATACTGTAATAGCATGCGCGAAATGCGTAAACTAGTAGTTTCGTTGCCTGTCGAGCGTTGAGAGGTGTATCAGTGTACAACCTACGTAACTGTAATTGCCGTTCATATTGCGCACAAACTGCACAAGGTCAGAAGCGAGAACTTGATGTGTGACGTCACACTTGCAGAAGTGGATACACACTTTTTGTTTCACGGTTGGTGGCTCGGTGGGCGGGAAAGAGGAGGAGGGGTAATTTTCCCGTCTTGTAGGTGCAAGTATAAACTTGCCATTTGCTGAATGTGAAAGGCCATTCTGTAATCATCTTAGAAGCAAAATTAAATTAATCAAATAAAACCAACACTTTAAACATACTGTTTAGGCAGGGATTACGAAGCCTGCACGTTCACGTACCACTTACCACTTTATCACGTTCACGTTTACGTAATACGTAGTCAACTGAGATGACATATTACGATACTTCACGTAAGCCGAAAGAGGCAATGAAAATGTCGTAGAATCAATGTTTGGGTATGATATTAGAGAACCTTGAAATTAATAGTGTCTCTAACAGCCCACAAATGTATATTGACATTCGTAAACTTTTATTAAGAAATTATAATTTTTAAAATCATCTCTATAAGTTCTAACGAAGCTGTCATACCAAGGCACGTTTATTGCAATTGTAAGTTATATGCAGGTTATATGCCAAGTGAAATTATGATAATTTTTTGATACGTACTACCTATATTTCTGTTACGTCGCAAATTTTACCTAGTAGAAAAACGGTAAATGATGCAAAGTGAAATAGGTATGTGTGCAGAATGTCTCAGCCATTTAATTCTGTAAATTCAGACTTAAATTACGACTACTAGGTAGGCCTAGCAGAAATCATGTTTTGCAATATTTTTAAAAGCAGCTTTTGTACAGTCGCACTCCTGCATTATTTTAAACTTTAACACGGATATAGATAATTTATAATTTATTTTTGGATATGTTGGGATGGGGTACATACATGGGTACATATAATTATTATCTAGGAATATAACCGGTGTTTTCTTATACCTACATTTTATTTCAACCTTTGCACCCTAATAAATAATTCGTTAGAATGTTGAAGGTAAAGACACACTGCAAATTGAATAAAATTCGTAATTTTACCGAGATGTAAGTCTTAGACAATTCTTTATGGTTATTTTGCCTAGATACAATAAAACCAGTTAAATATTGTCTGGTCGTTACGTTAGCGCCTAAATAGTGTGTGAAATTCTTCGCAAAATAATACGAGCTGTGTAAACTACTAGGCCTTACCTTATTATGTATCAAGAAAATAACACCGAAAAAAAACGCAAAATACAGTCAAATATAACGTGACACAGCAAAAGACATTAATACCTCAGTAATATGATTGGCTCAAACGATCACGTGGTATAACTTCACGTATTACTTTAACTTAAAACCTTGACATTGACAAGCTTTTCCTTACGTGAAAGTGAACATAAGTATAAAGTGACGCGATCGTGACAGGTCCCGTTCATGTGCGTTTGTCAAGGTGTTTTCTGCTTACGTGAAAGTTAAAGTAAAGTTGACGTGAAGTCATCGTAATCCCGGCCTTAATCCCAACTTTTAATTGTTACAGACAGGAAGTGTTCTGAGTTGGGCAAGATGGGTTCAAGTCCAGTGTGGACCCTCTCCCCTCGCCATATTTCCCTCTGTGGATACACCATTACAATTTTTTTCCTAACCTACCCTAACTACTAAGTTATGTGTGAGGTCCGGGGAAGGAGCGGGACTAAGTGCGTCTCAGGGCTGAGCCCCATACGCCTACTAGGGGGAAGTTTCATGCAGAGGAGGCATGCATCGCGGCAGAGAGGGATTGGGTAGACATGGCCGCAATTGGGGCCATGTCCACCTCCCTAAGTGTAACTATAGCTAAGCCATAATCTAAGAAGAGAGAGGGAAAAACCGGCATAGTGCCGTAAAAACCCTCTCGACAGAATAGGAGTGTAACCACTCAGCAGTTACACGCATTAAAAATAAAAATGGCACTGGAAAAGTAGGAAGGTCCAGGTTGTTAGTAGAGTTGTGAAGTAAGAGTGGGGCAGGGGGGGCGGGAACTTTATTTATTTTCTTTATTTTCCTTTTCTTTTGTTTTAGGAGGGCGCTGGTTTTAACCGGGGCACTGTGGGTTAGCACAATGCCCTGGTGGAGGACAATTTATATTATTATTCTGCGACAACTGGCTACGAATTAGGTAGAATTGATCCTCGTTTATGAGTATATTGTAGAAGGAGGAACATAGACTACGCAATACTAAACTTCTCACCTCCAGTGATATCACATTGATACGTTAGTGTGTAAGCATTCGATTTCACACAACGGGCGCGATGGCGCAATGGTAACACTTTAGAATTGCATTCGGGTAGACATGGTTTCGATCCCCGGATCCGGCCATGTGGATTAGGCTTTTCAAAGTTATCCTAAATTAGTTCAAGCGAATTCTAAATGGCTCCTTAACAACTGCCACTGCCAACACATTTTCCAGTTCCTAAGTAAAGTCGTGAATCATAAAATACAGAAATCAACACCGGATATCTCTATTCTAATAATAAAATGAAGTAAGCGAAAAATAACCTAACGGCGTGATATGAAACAATTTAATTAATTTATTTTATTACTTTACAATTAATGTGACTTTCCTGTAGTTTATATATTTGGTGGAATGCCGTTGTGGCAACGAAAACTGGTTATTCATCAAGAAAATAACGTTTTCCTCATCAACGTTAATATTGTTAGCATAAATCGGAAACTATTAAAATGCAGTGTGCTGTTATCTGGTGGGCTTGATGTGGAAACATGACGTTATTCAGTGTTCTCGCATAATTGCACAAGCTGTCGTGTCATGGTGTATAGTGTATTTGGTCTCACCGTTGGTAATGACCTTAATTTCGACGAGACGTAAAGCCCAAATACTTGTCATCTGACCACACACTTGGTGATAGTCCTTCGCGGTGTCAAATTTCCACCTTTGACGCGTGGTAACAGCGTAGCGATAAGAGCCAGTGTTCCACGCTTGACGAGAAGCATATCGCCTCTATTCGCAGCGCACCAAACTGGCGTGCAAGGTTTCCGTTGTAGTCTTTTTACTCTGGGACTCTAAGCGGTGGCCCAAATATTTTATTTTTGTATAGTTTGAAGTAAAGACCAACGCATGCTTCTCGTTTTGCACTTTACTAATTCAGGTAATATTTTCGGAGTTACAACAGTCTAAAAAAACCCGTTTTTAGCCATTTTGAGAGGCCCGAATATCATTTTTCTAACAAACGTGCTGCATTTTTGAAAAAAAAAAAAAAAAAACATAGAAGCATGGTTTCAAGTGTATGTTCTTTTCGTAGGTAAACATAATATGAATAAGTTAAGCGGTTTCTCGTAAAAATGTATACGCGTGACACGCTGCAACGCCGTCCATGCGCCAGTCGAGGACTCCTCTTAAGATAATCTGGTATTCAATTGAAGCGGCAGTAGCGAGAGGCGATGCCAATGAGATGAATATAGGGAAAACTGAGCAGCAAACACATTAAAGATGTCGCAACACGTAACTGACACAACTCGACATGTCGATTGTTACGACCATACCGTCTGATATTTTGTGAGCTGTGAATACGTTAAGGTCACGGTTCACCTCAGTTTTCAACGTATTTTTATATTTGTACCAGATAGTTTTTCTTCTTTTATACGTAAATTGTGATTAAATCTTTCTCTTAGGAAATTTTTGTATCTCTCATAGTTTTTGCGTAATGAGTCGTAAACGTCAAAATTCGAACTTTACGGTTTTAAGTACGCCACTAAAACCAACAGACATTCCAAACTGAAAAAAATCACACTGTATAACAATGGTGTAGGCTATGATTTGACACATATGCAAACAATTGTATTTTTAAAATTTTATTGATATTTATAATTTTCATTTAAAAATTTAGCATTTGTTATTAAATACAAAAGTATATTATATTTTGTTTTCGTATATGAATTTTGTTGGTTTGGTATGTCAGTTGGTTTTAGTGGCGTACTTAAAACTGTAAAATGCAAATTTTTACGTTTACGACTCATTTAGCAAAAATATGAGAGATACAAAAGTTTCCTAAGAGGAAGATTTTATCACAATTTACGATCTGTCGCATGGTATTAGAAAACGCATGCGGTGTTAATATAACGGTTGACCAAACCACTTTGCCAACAACACATTTCCTGTATCCTTAATGTCACAATCCTTACACAGTCACTCCTGCCTCACACACTCAGTCTAACATTCCTTCTTTCCCTCATTCCCTCATTCTTTGTTCGCTTGATTGGCCGTGGACATTTTGTGCATTTGTCTGTTATATATACCGTGTATTTCGCCACTTGATGTTTATTCCTTGGCTACATAAAATGTGTTATGTATTCCTTACAGATAGAAACACGATATGATACAATTTGATATGATGCAATTTTTTATGTTTTCGTGTGTTGCATGCCCGACTCGACAATCACCGTCTGCTATGCATGTAAAATTCGCAAAATAGTTTCACGAAATCTGTTCATTCCAAGAACACGAATTTTTATTAAGTGTTTTCGACTTTGCAGCTTCACTCATTTCCCTGTTAACGGGAGTGATATCACCTACTTCAGAATAGTAAAAGCTCACATTTGTTTCTTAAACGGTACGTCTTCTACCCCCCCCCCCTTTTTTTACATTGAGTCAAAGCCTGGCTATTTATGGTAGCTTGCTCAGTAATCACTCCCGAGAAAACATTATACCAACATTTTATTGACATTATTTCTTCAATAATTTCCTCTCAGAGTGTTTATCGGTGTTGGCTTTTAGAAAGCGTGGCATACACAACAAAATCGTCAACTTGTTTACTGCCCGGAACCAGCCTCCTTTTTTTTTTTTTTTTTTTTTTTTTTTTTTTTTTTTTTTTTTGTAGTTCAGAGCACACGTGAAGTTTCGTCTGCAGTTATAGAGTGCCAGGAACTGTTGAGTGCGGTATTGCGAGATAATTAACGTATGGTACACATATAGTTATTGTCCACCGTCGCCTGTGCGCTGAAAACAACAAAACACAGGTGTACGCAGTGTTGCCTATGTTCTAGGCTCGCGCATCGCTGTGCCGAATCCATTAGTGCAGTTTATATTTTGCGTTTGGTATTGGAGAGTTCAACAACATAGGGAATTGTTCACAGTTTTATCCTCCTAAATTATTTAGATTCTGATATTAAAAAAAACAGTTTTAAAAGTATATTTTCAAAAGCTTATTTCTTCGATAATATTCAGATTAGACAAGAAGTATCCTTAACGTTTTCTGCTTATTTTGTCGAAAGGACTCGCCTGTTGAAGTTTGTCGGGGATTTTCGGAAACATCCTGTATGTAGAAAGAACGCATATTTCAAACTTTGGTTCTATGATCGTCTGAAAATACTGCACATCTAATAGCAGCATGTTTTTGGAGTCCTTCAAATTTCTTAAAAACGCCTTTTACTGATTGCTGGGGGCGGAAAATTAACTACCCCTCGTCTCGGTTCCCTTTTTATTTCCTCTCTACGTCACACGTTCTGCAAATTAAACTCTACACATATGGTCATTAGTTAAATTAAAAACAAATAACTAAATGCTACGAGTTCCGCACATAAAGAATAACGTACCATGGTCACCCATTACGCTTCCCTTGTCCAATATTATCCCGGTCTTAAAAATTATGATGCACGGATTTATCTCAAAACAGGATAGCAAAAGTACTGGATATGAATAAATACCTTCATTTTCATAATAGAAGGTTAGGCACCAAAATGTATTTCTGTTATATATATATATATATATATATATATATATATATATATATATATATATATATATTTGTAAGTTGACTACATCTATGTATAGAAGTGGTAAGAAAGTAGGTATGATAAAATTGTTTTCTATAAATCGACTTAAGTGTTCCTATATGTATTCAGGATACAGTCAAAGAAATGCTGAGGTCACCAGATATGTACGATAACAAAGCTAAACAGTTGTTCTATTTTTAAACTAAAGTTTCCCGTATTGTGTTTGAGTTAAAATTTCGTATCATGTTTAGAAAGTTTTTTTTTTTTTCAGCGGTAAATGGTGATCCCTCGTTCGATCCCCTCATTCACCGTTGCGCCCCCTGGAGCACATAAACGGAACGCCAACACACACTTGGTCTGCAGTTCAGTACCGGACCTATTTGCATTGACGTAGATGCAAATCAGTTGCAGGACGAGGCACGTGATTTCTACATGTTTCTGGTCACGAGTGGAAGAAGTTGGCAGTTACTCAGCGACCTTGGGAATCGTCGATGCTTCAGGCTGGAATCCTCAGAGTACTGGCCTCCAGGTTTCCACACCTTTCAAATCTCTCACTGAAATAAACTGGTTCAGATTGTGTAAACATAAACATTCGGCTGAAATAGAAGCCATGTTAACTAAATATTTTATTTACTTGTTATGTAGTATGAAAAAGAACGGTCAGTAGCAAAAATAAATCATATACATATACATTTGTAAAACTTGTTCAGAAAGCAATCCCTTACAGAAAAACTGTGAATGCTCATATATCATGACTTACCTAGTTTTTCTCTATTTTAAACCCATAATAATGTTTCAATTAAAAAATAGACTTATCTACTTATTTCTTCTGACGCATAAAATGAGAATTGCGTAAATTAAAAAAAAAACACTACGCGTCGGTAAACTGTTCGAATTTCAGAACTAGTCGTTTGAAAGTTGTATATATTTTATTTTACAGATAAATAAGGAGAAATGTAAACCTTGAAACATTAATTAATGCTTGTATAAGTTTCTCAATTGTACTAATCAATCGACATTTGTGTCGGGAAATTACCTAATTAACCCCATTAAACCATCAAAGAAATTAATATAACTTTTGTATTTTTGATCAGGAGTGAAAAATAATAATGTCCCTGCTAGAAAAATTGCTGTATATTAGACATCCAATTAGAACAGTTTGCATTGTAACAATAGTGTGCAATTATTTGAAGGTTTTTTTGAGCCCACAAATTTTTCTTACGTGAAACAAGCAGACTGTAATATTTATCCTTGCTGTGGTGCAATCATGTCTGAAATACACAAAACCTGGACACACATAAAAAAACCTACAAATGAATAAAAGTGTTGCATTAAATAAAGGTTTTGGTGACGTGGGGAGGGTCACATGCGCGCATTTACGAGGTAAGACTTAAGACCGCTCCGCATAGAAACGTTCTTAATTTTAACTGTACTGAACACTGTTCAACTCTAACACATTACATTTATAATAATTTCCCGCACATGAAATATTTTTCTGTTCCATATTTTTCGTAGCAAGACGTGTTTAATGTAGCAATTTGGCTATTTCAGCTTCTAACCCAAAATTAAAACTTTTCAAACGATATGATTTAAATAATCTGTAGTGAAAGTAAAAGTGTTAAGCTACAGAAGTACACATTTGTTAGCCTTTTTCACGAATAATTACTTTTAAAAAATAAAGATATGCAAAAATTTAGGTAAATTTAGGAATTTATTTAACCTTAAAAATACTACTTGGAATTAAAAAGGTGTCACTCAGTAGCTTAATACATTTACCAACATTCTAAATGTATTCATTCGTATCTTTAGAACAGTTTTTACTTTGAGTAAGTAGCGAAAATAGTCAAATTCATATTTTGACATGATGTGCATGTATGAAAATTATGGAACCAAAAATATTTTATTTGTAAGAAATTACTTTTAATGAAACGCGTAAGAGTTGGACATTGTTTGGTGCAATTAAAACGTTTCGAATTTTTCGGTGTAGAGCATTCATAATGAAATGTTTTTACAGAACAAGGGAAAATTTCATTAAATGAGATTCGATCAGGGGTATAGAAGCAAAACAAACATCGCACGTCGCTGTCCCTAGCGGACAGGCCCTGGTGTAATTTGCAATCGTTAGGTTGTAATAAATAACCTGCTAAGATTGGGTGGCTTTTCTCAGCCACGGTGCCATGTTCTATTTATTACAGATTATGTCTAAATGTCTGTAAACAACTCAGGTTTTAAGATTACTGGGATTAAAAAGTCAGCACAGACATACACACACACGTACAACCACAGATTATTTTCTCGGATATTTTTTTCAATACGACAACCGCAGAATATTTCATTTCCATTTGTATTTACACCATAAATAATATTCGTTAAATTCTTCGGTTGGACACTGTCATTTCAACTTTACTCCGTCGTGATTCTAATTATTTCTACTGCACGAAGTTCGTGGGCTATATTTTACATTTTTTATCTTTAATTGCCTATTTTCGCCTGTTGACAACAACTTAACCTGTTGAAGGGGTGGCGGAAACGAGAGATCCCCGAAAAAAACCCGCTGACCATCGGCGTCGTCTGGCACGATTTCAACACGCGAAAACCAAAATTACAAGGACTCTTCTCTCAATAAGTTCTGTTTCAGTATTTGTGGGAACATTTTTGTCACGGCAAGCGAAAGATAAAAACCTTACAGATGACATGCAATTGTTACATATCAATATCACTATTATTTTGTAACGGGGACGTGCAAAAGATAATTGATTATCTTACGCGTGGTCACAGTGGTTAGGGCAGTAACGTACATCTCGCCCACGGATTCCAAAAAGTTAAAAAACGATGACTTGTGCCCTGTCGTCATGCAAAGAGTAAAACAACCTCTCCATTCGTTGATTTAGGAGGGAAACCATTATACAAGTCGACAAGGATCAATCCACCTTGAAATTGTCAACAGAAACGTTATTAAATTCCAAGCCATTTTCGGTATTCTATCAAATACTACAATTAAAATTGATTTTGAAGAACTCATACAACACTTAATATTCACTTGAATATAAAGTATATCATATTCTGTATAGTTACATATTCGTGAGGACTCACATTCCAAAGTTTGGTCGTTTGTTATCCTTACATTATGTATGAATAAAAGAAACTGTAATGTCCTTATCGCTTGCTGCTTACGTAACGCAGGTGTAAGGCCTCGCTCTTTAGTTTTGCAGTGGTTTCGAAAATAATTTATTTAACGCAAATTAATACATATATCAAAAATTCATTCTGGCAGTTTTAACACTTATATATCATCGCTTGTATCTGAATTTTTCTGTTGCAGTACACCAAATGGATTTTTATATTTTTGCCCTTGAAATAGCACATATTTTGTTGTCAAAATAAGCCAAAATGAAACAAATAATTTTTTTGCTAGCAAACGGTACATTATTTTAAAAAACGGTCTGGCAAATTTGTATGTCACATGACTGTACATAGTCTCAAATTTTTTTCAAAGCATTTGTTTAAGAAATATTAAAGTTATTTGCAATTGTTTGAAATTAATGAAAGATTGTGGCCTTAATGGTGCGGTCAGTAGAAACCAAACGAGTTGCTTAAAAACACTCATTAAATAAATATAATTAAATAAATCGATTTTGTTATATAGTATCACAGCATTGTTTTGTTTAAATTATAAAAAAAAAATGTGAATGGACAGAATCATTAGAGGAACCATTGTTAATGTTGCGTTTTATCCACGTAACGAGTAGTGGTATTTTCAGGAAGTGATTTTAAAATTGCTTGGTTTACCGTGAACTACGCACGTAGTGCTTATATTATGTTTTTAGTGAACAAGGTTTTTTATTAACAAACTGTATTATTGTGGACATACGCTATTGCAATATTATGACGTCCCAGAAATCTTAGGAAGAGACTAAAAAAAAAAAAACCGAGTTGGCTGTAGTCAACACATCCATAAACAAAAACAACAGAACATAAAAGATCCCATAAGGAATTAGTCAACAACAAATTAAGGAAAGAAATAATGATAAACAAACAAAAATAAGTTGAAATACAAAAAGGTACTAATATGTAAAACCAAGAACATCACAATTAAGACAGCACAGACAATACTGGGACGAATACAATAATGGACACAAGACAGGATAACAACGACGACGTCACGGACAACAGATAAGACGACACAACGATGAAGACACAAAAATAACACAGTAAATTTCCAAAGACCGACTTTTCACGACGTTTCTATAGCTAACATCTGCTCCCGTCTTCAGGTGAAGTACAAGTGAAAACTGGAAAAAATTGGACAGTATTTATAACCTTCAGCTGCTACTGTATTTAATAGGCTCCTTCTCGATTGGTTCAAATAACCAAAGACTTGGGGTCGAGTGGCGGGGTTTACGCGCCATGGGAAAGAACGTGTAAAGGAAGAGGTTGTTGAGTTTCGGCAGGGCAGAGATAGATCGCCGAACTTGGGGCCACGTCTCGACGTAGTTAAGACGTACTTGAGTTATGTCTCTAGTATTTACGTTCATCCCAGAAATCTTAGAATGAGACTAAGAAGATTTCTAGAACGACAGAAAATTTCAATGGTGTATGTCCACAATACGTTATTCTGTCCCATTGCAAGAAACGTTCAAATATATTTTTGAGTTCATAATTGATACGTGGTAAAGCACCAACGCGAAATCTCACACGGGAAAAAAATATTTTGTAGTAGTTACAATATAATATGTTGGTATTGACTCTGCCAAGTATTTTTGTGCTCGCCACAAAAACATTTAGCTTTCATCACATAGTAATATATCAATTATGGTCAAGAACAAATAAATTCGTGTTGCTTATTTTAAAATCTTCCTATAATATTATTTTCAGTGCAGCACAATATCTCCAGGCATCAACGTGACTTGTTTTATTTGTTAAGCGATTCTAAGTCAGGGCCGGTTGACAACAACGGCCAGATACCACAGAGAACCAAGAACATTTAAGTGTCCGATTAAATATATAATTCTGATGTGAACTTTGAACTCTAGTGTTGGTATACATAAATATTATTTACTACACTAGTTGATAGTGTTAGTCATACATACATCTAGTAGAAAACCCAATTTACGGGTTTTAGGAAGGAGTTATACGCGTTGGTTCAATAAGGCATCAGATCCTGCAATTAAATCTCTACGACAAAAAAAGGTAGCTAAGGATATTGCAAATGCAATCATCCAGTGAATTGTTACGACCGTGCTAAATTGTCCGAGCAATTTATACACCAGAGATAGTAAAGGACTCGTCAGACCAAATTTTAGAGTAACAATCACGCCCTGTGAGTACACTGCAGATACTGCTAACCATAAAATAATAATACTAATCGAATGAATTTGAGTTCAAAACCACTACCATAATCAATACTGAGTCAGCCGAAGTAATACGACATTGTAGCTAAGCCACGCTACGTAACGCAAATGAAGCATATCCCATGAACGCGTTAAATACATGACGGTCAAATGACATATAACATTTAAAAAGAATATATTCCTGTGATATCATCTCGTGTGTTCAAAAAATATTTCACTGGCAGACATTTTAATTTATGAACACGGCATGAACAATGTGCATAAAAGTTAAGTCAGTTTACTCAGCAATATGTGCTTACCAAGTTTTATAAAATTCGGCCCACGGGTTCAACTGATTTAAGGGGCCCGCCTCATTGCCATAAAATCACACTGCAGCGTGTTTGAAGAAAATGTTTTACACCGAAACTAATACGCGTGTGTTCACGCCGTTTCTCTACGAAAAGAACACACACTAGAGACGACTGCCCTTAAGTACTTTCAAGACAACTCACGTATTAGAAATCCCCTTTCAGGGCACGTCAAAATGGGTTTAAACAGGGATTTCAGGCTGCCATAGCGGAAAATATGCTAGCCGTATACATGTGAAACCACTTAAGGGTAGTGCATTGGACTTTAGTAAAGTGATTTCGTAAATAAAACAACAGGGTCACCCCTTAAAGTCCCATAGGAAATTTGTTTTTTCGCGAAGACTGTACGCCTTAAGCGTAGGGCGACGCACCGTTGTATGGCCCATACGATGTCGCCCTTAGCACCATACCTCACTCACACAAACACATGTGCCACGAGGCGGGCCCCTTAATGACACGCACACACGCACGGACTCGCACATAAACACACAGACCCACAGATACACACACACACACACACAGATCAGACGCTAGTAAATGAAGGAGCTCTTACTTGCCCTCTTCCCTTCCGAAAGGCTGCTAAAAATTATTCAATTTTGCCCCTACTTTTAAGGGCGTCCAATGTGGGAAAAATAGTAATTTTATGTATTTATGAAATATTGTTAGTTTCGTAGACGTTATATGGGTGTACATTGTCGTCTTACAAAAAATAAATACCTAGGGCGGTTTTCCCATAATGGCATTTCAAAGTCAAAATTTGTACGTTTTCAGTTCTTACAAGCTGTAAGAAACCAACGAACTTGATGAAACGAAAAAACAAATTCACACTGAAACTACATGTCACGGACTACTGTTTGTTATATCTTACAATCCACTACAAAATATTTTTGCATAAAAAAAATTCCTTTGTTTTTAAAAAATCGTAAATATATTGTAATTTATTAAAAAATATGCCATGCCATTTTAGACACCGTAAATATATTTTTGCCGTTACTGTTGTTACAGGACGAATTGACACAAAATACAAAAATTCAAGATGGTGACTATCGTTCACTCTTAACAAAAATATTTCCAACATGTAGTAGAAAAAACCTTAGTCACATCCAGTCTCTCTCCCTGCCCTGTCCTTGTGAAAAGCTGAGTTTAGGCGTCTCTAATGACTTCGCTGTCGATAATCAAAAATAAAGTTTACCAGCCAGAGTCCTGTACACGGCCATAGAGGAACAGGTCTGGACACTTGGAGTTCAAAACTGACCCTTATTGGAGCCACTGGCACTCTGGCGTTGTTCTAACATTGTGTAAATGGTACTACAAGGAGCAAGCACGTGTCGGAACTGCTAGGAGATGTGGTAATACGACCCTATATTGCAACGTTTAAACAACACTTCATTGCTAGTGGCGCTTTCAGTCATAACGGGGTCAACTCAATAACATTGTAGATATGCTAGTGTCCAGACCAGTAATTCTAATACCGCGATCCTGATTTAGTTTCAGATGATGGCCTTTTGTGTATGACACTGTCTGATCACTTTTTTCGTTGGACGTCGCTTAGCTTCGATGTGAAGCAACCGTAGCATTTTTGCATGCACTTCATTTAAATAAGTATCGAATGAACAGACATAATGAGTTGTCTGTGGAAATATTGTAATAGTATGTGAAGATGTTCCTCTAGCCAGTTACACTGAAGAGTCAACTAACGTGTTGTCCAGTTACACGACTTCAGTAATATATTCGTGTTCTTACTATCTTGATTCCCGCAGGCATGTTCATGGTACGTGTTCATGGTGTACAATCATGTATAATACTACTTCCTTTGAAACACGACTAAGCCACATACTGTCTGCACAAGTGAAATATCTGGCAGGAAGCAAACTCAGTCGCACAAGCCAGCAAAACAGCTTCGCTGGACAGCAACAAGGCGGAAACACCGGTCGCCTTGCTTGCAGGCTGCAAGGCCAATAGGAAACCTGCAGTAAAATGCAGGAACCAAACACGCGGAGCTGGTATCAAAACCTTCGGCCAGCCAATAAGCGGCGAAGTATCATTCGAGTCGCGGAGTCATTTCATGTCTTTGTTACTATTGAGTAGGGACTTGCAAATTTCACGTTATTATTATTATTATTATTATTATTATTATTATTATTATTATGGAAAGGACTATTAAATGAGTTCAGGGACCAACATGTTAAATCCATTGTCCTGAGTTCACTCAAGCCCTGACCGTTTGTCCGTTACCTGCTACTCAGTGAAGCAGTAGACTATGAACGAAACAACGGGGCTTGACTATTTATAGGACAATGTATTATAACATGCCAGTCATTGGACTCGCTATATTTTACGTTCCCTAGTTATTATTCGGTGTCAGACTAGACTCCACTGTCTTGTACATACCGCTGCACAATATGTGATTATTACATAGGCCACTAGCTTCAGTGTGATGTTATTTACGTGAGCGTCGACTTTATGTATGGTGGAACACTCATACGCTGAAGTGAGAGAGTGAGTGAGAGTTTTTTTGTCAGCGCTTAACATCGAGGTCTTTAGCGCTGGCGAGGGGTGACATGGCGTGAGTGTGGAGCAGCAGCGGAATGATAGGGCGGGGGGGAAAGGGAGATCCCCGAGAAAATCCGCCGACCAACGGCATCGTCCGGCACGACTCCCACATGCGAAAATCCGGGGACCGACCCCGCCGGGAATCGAACCAGGATCGCCTAGGGGGAGGGGGCGAGTTCCCTAGGCACTGCCCAAATCGCGGCCCCACAATCATTAAATAAATCACTGTAAGCTGGAAACAGTGAATATTCACAAATTCCAAGTGATGTTACACAGTTTCAAGTTGTTGAAAATGCTCCATCGGGAATAAGGGCAAACTACAGATTTCATCAGCGAAATAAACACACTGATTGTATCTGGGATTTCCACTAATTGTAAAAAATAAAAACTAATTAATTTTTGTTACATATATGTACAAAAAGCGTAATTGTTCATTAAATATAGTTCTGCTTTTTTATTATGTTATGCCTCTATAAAAGCATGCACCAGAATAAAAAAAAAATTACACGAAATTCTAACGGAAATTGAACACACGACTTTTCGTACCTAACGCTTACATTTTAACCACACACTCAATATTAACACGTAATCAAGATAATCCAGATAGGTACCATGAAAGCAACCTTTGATCTTTGTATGTCAGTGATATGTTTTTATTTTCATTTTCCAGTGCTTTATTAGTAATGAACTGTCTTTTTCTAGACTGAATTTGTAAAAGCAGCGTAACTTCACAGAGTGTAACAGAGCGAATATAAACATATCAAAACTCATCTAGACACAACAACAGAGCAACAAGACTACTTGTTACTATGTAGGCCTACTATAAATATAACTGTACAGTTACGTGTAACTTATCAAACCCACAATTCACGAGCAGATTAAAATGTAATAACAAACTTGCTATTGAAAAGGTGGTACACGGTTTATTACATGCCGACTAAAATCATATAAACTTGTTTAAACGAGATTTTAGTTAGTAAAGTATAGTTTTCAAATTACAAATTAAATAGTCGAGTTTATACTGATCAATTTGTGGAACATAATTACTTATTCAATCGGTTACTTAATCTGTTTTTTTTTTTCGCTTTTTTTGTCAGACAACACTGAAAAAACAACAGATTCGCAAGTAAAAAACCTTGCAGTTTATAGAAACTGCACTGAAAGAAACATTTCGTAGGAAGTATTCCCTGGACATTCAAGTAACTACAAAGTAATTTTGTGGTGGCCACAATATATTAGCGATGTCAACAAAATGGTTTCGTGGTGATCACACAATACATTTTGCAGGGTAAATACCCACAACATATTTTGTAGCTGCCACAAATATTTTTTTCCCCATGTGTGAATCATTTCACTGATTCAAACTTAGAGTGAATTTGATATACGAAACTGGACATGACATACGCACAGAAATATGTTTCTAGATTAATTATCAAACCACATGTAACCGAGCATGTTGGAGTAGTGGTAAAACACTTGCATCGCATTCGAGAGGATCCTGATTTGATCCAAGTCTCTGGACATCATGTTTTCGGTTTTCCAGCGTTTCACAAATCACTCCAGGCGATTACTGGAACAGTTCCTTAATACAGACTCTAGGTGATTCCTACCCGCTTTCTTCGTCCACCTCTGTCACGATCTTATGGTGAGCAAATGCACGGAAAATACGCAACATAAAACGAAATTTAACTCAAATCACTTGCGAAAAAATGTAATTCATTTATCAAGTTTTTGTAAATAGGAGAACATTTCACATTCTACCATCAGTTAGGTACAGGCTTTCATTGAGCATGGGATGTAACTTAAGTCACTTTACAGAAACATTTGTTCACGCAATTGAAAAATAAGTGCATAGTCAGGTTTGTTCAGCATCTAGGGCGTGAGAGCGTTGAGGCAATTGATACGCGTATCAGTGTCGCTCGTATGGCATCCTCGGCCCCAGACTTACACGCGGGAAAAAACTCTAAGCCACCAAACAGTGTGTAAAGCTTCAATTTTATGTAATGTCATTTAAGATATTTTCAAATTTGTTTACGTACTAACAGCACTTGCGAAATTGTAGTTACCATCTACAAACGGTGTTTACAATCTTAACTTCGAGTAGTTGACCTCCATAGCATAGTCGGTTAGGCGCCGGTCTACCATGCGAGAGGTCCTGGGTTCGAATCCCGGCCCAAGCATGGATGCCGTGTTGTCCTATCACATCACTTCAACCTCATCATCAATAACATTTGGATAATTTCGTTTTAAAGGTTTCGGTGAGGTTTCTACCTATCCCGTTTCATGTGATGACTTTTCATACAACCACACCAATATTTTTCTTTTCACGTCATTTGCGAATGCTTCGAAGTCCTGCGTTTCGAACTTAAGATACTCAGCAGACAGCATAGGCAGTAGTGCGTTCATGTGTATTTTATTGTGTTCCTTGAATTATCGATGGTGTACATTCAACGTTACCAACGTATTTCTAACTCACGATACCATAAATAATATTAGTTTCTGGAACTCTTATCACTGTGCTTAATTTGTGATTTGAAAGAAAACTCTGAATCCTAGGCTGTTGCAACAAGAGGACCTTATTCGTTAGACAGGTTAACATTACTCAATAAACCATCTTCAGATGTTCGAAAATCCTGACGGTAAAAATTTTGTATTCAACTAGAGGTTATTCACCCCTGCTATTATCATAAGGGTGGTAAATATCAACTAGTATTTGCTGTTGATTTGTAGATCTTAATAGCATTAAGCAGTGCTGAAATTATTGTATTTTTATGTCAAATAGTTTTCGATACTTTGGGAAAATACTTTTTTTTTAAATTCAATGTTCAGAGGCCCATTACTCCATTAATATTAAGTTCAGGTGAAAAGTGCAAAATATGGTTTCGTCATAGTTTTTCGTGAGGAACACTCATGCGGAGTTTGTCCCCCTATTTAAGAAACAACCTGTGTAAATACAAATGTGTACATACTCATGTATGTATACATATATATGTGTATGTAAATACGTATACATATGTGTGTTAATATACACATGTGTATATACGTATATATACACGTAAATATAGCTTATATCTGTTTATTTTGCGTTCCTATACCATTCATCCGATTGTGATTATACGTTGGTGAGCTGGTGCGTGGACTAATTTTGGAATATACATGGACGTGGCCGGCTCACTGCGTCAAAAAACCTTCTGGTTTATTCTTATACGCACCAGAAGGAAAAACAAACAATGATTCTTATCCTAATAAACTTACGTTACGAATTATAAAACATTAAATTTGGTTACGTATTCGTGTAGGTCGCTTCCATTAACACCGACCCACAGTAAAGAACTTCTTAGAAGTCACAAATTGGATAGTAAAAAATTAATAAAATATGGTTAACAAGCAACGTAATATTCCTGGAAGTACGAAATAAATCATTACGTAGTATTTCCAAAAAAAAGCGAACCTACAACTACATGGTACATTAAAATTAAAGATGGGAAGAAAAACATTCAAAATATTGTCCGTTAATAGTTTCCTTTAAATGACACATTACTATCGTGCGTTTATTTTGCTATTTTTTTTCGAAAATAGCAAACACTTAAAAAAGATAATTCATAAATCAAAGTTTGGATGATAAATAAATAAAGCGCGAAATTAATTAAAACTTTTTCTAGTACATAAATATTTCATTTCCATTTTGAACTTATGTATTTTGCGTTATAAATAGCCGTGTGGCTAGTTTCTGTTATAATAGCAACAATTATTATTTGCTCTTGCCAAGGCACTGTGGTGGTCAAGTACTCAAATAGCTTGCCTTTCGCACTCGTAATTCAGAATCGATGTCTGACGAGGTCATCCCGGAATTTTACGTATGGGAATCATACCGGACGAAGCCTCTGGTCGACGGGTATTCTTGGCGATCTCCCTTGATTCCGGTGCTGTTCCATACTCACATAATTCGCCCTTTATAACGATGGGCGTATGTATGTACCGGATTTGTCGAGTTAGATTCAAAGTCAAGACGGGCTGCAACGGTCAAGTGGTCAGATCTCTTGCCTTCCAAAGAGGCGACCTGGGTTCGATTTCAGACGGAGTTACCTTTAATTTTCGCATGGGAGAATCACGCCGGGCTATGTCGCTGATCAGCAAGTTTTCATAGAATCTCCTGGTACCCTCGCCCCTTGCAGACTGGCACCTTACAATTGGCTAGCTACATCGGCTGTGATTACCATAGTTGTTAAGCAGCCTATATTTATCCATGAAGACGTGTGTTTCAATGGAATCTGTAACCATTCTACATCAAACTCTGTGACACACCTGGTTCCAAGAGCAAAGTGGTTTAGTAGTGGATTGAGTGTTGACTTGCAACATGGGTTTTTGGAACAAAGCCAGACGGCATTACAGTATGTTAAAAGCCATTACTGAGATAAAATGTGCACCTTCTACCCTGTTCCTTGGACTCTAATAAACTGCTAAAAGGTAAAAAAAAAAACTAACTATTTTTCATAGAAATCTGTGAAAGCAGGGATTTCGTTCAGAAAAAAAAAATTGTACATTTATCAAAAGCGAAATACCTTAATTGTTTGTAAGGGTAATTTGTGTTACTTCGCTGTAATGACTGATAAAAAACCAGCTTGCATGTGGAAGAAATACAGCGGAATGAACACTTCTGATAAAATTAACTGCTGCAAAACTTAGACAGTTGAATCAATATTCTTTGCTACCGTAAATATTTCTCACAGACGTATCTAACGTAAAGAAATTAGGCAACTAGACTACATTTAGACATCTCAAAGAAAACTGGAATAAGGATTAAAGCTACAAAAATGTCAGAAATAGCTAAAGAAAACAAAACATTAAATGGTGGTACTTTGTAGCAAAGCTTTTCACAGATTTACTTTTTTTTTCTATCATATTACAAATTTAATTTCACCGTTTGATCTGATCAGTGAAAAGAATCGGTAGTGTTTTTGCTTGTATCCTTTATTTTATTTGTTGTCTAGCGCAAATGTGTAAGAACGAATCTTTTCAAAATTTAAGTTGTATTGCTTGGAATGTATACAGGTTGCGAAAAAATGACACGTCTTAAATGTAGGAGTTGCTTGGGGGTACTAAAACAAGTATTTTGAAGATAGGAACCATAAGTTGTTACACGCGTCCGAAGTTACGTGTCATGGATTGCCTACTTCAAGGCGCGCCTTTGTTTACATCTAAGCCAGCGCTGTGAGCCGTCAACACCTGTGCTTTCGTGAAGCGCTGCGCTGCTGCTGGCCACTGACCACGCTCCTCTCACTCTTCCCCCTTCCCTAAGAAGTCTAAGCGGGTAGATCAGCTGGTGTGGGTTTGGATTAGGTTGGGTCGCAGTTTTTATCTAACCGTTTCGCAGTCTGTTTGCATTGTTAGCCGTGACAGTTAACTTACAGTTTGCCAACGTTTTGAAGTGGGCGGTTATGGATATCGAATCCAAATTACGTGTGTGTGAATTAGTGGACAGTTTAATGTGTTTCATTTGGTTTAGTCTTCGCGTAACGTTGATTCATAGTTTTGAGTGCTTGCTTTTCGTGTGTTTGTGCATCTAACGAAAACCGACCCGAGTGCTACCGTGGATAGGAACGGATGCACATTTGCTGAGCTGGCGGACATGCAGCAAGCGTATGGTGCAGCTCGTGGCAACGCAGCGGAGGCGCGTAGGATGTATCAACGACAATTCCCAAGCAGAAGACTTCCGAGCAGACAAATGTTCCCGAATAACGACCAGCGTTTGCGAGACACCGGATCATTTGTCGGGACACGACACGACGTCGGAGCACCCATACGAGTTCGTACTCCCGAATTTGACGAACAAGTACTTCATGAATTTGAAGAAACGCCGACGACCAGCACAAGGAAAGTTGCTCATGAAATGGAAGTTGATCGACGCCTAGTTTGGAATGTTTTACACGAAAACAGTCTGCATCCATACCGTCTTCAAGAAGTGCAGGCATTGCGTGCAAATGACTACCCTCTTACGAGTCACTTTTCTATCTGGTTTTTAGGACAGAGAGTCTAAAATCCAAGATTTCAATCTCTGGTCTTGTTTACTGATGAGGCGTCATTCACTCGAGAGGGAGTTTTTAATCACAATAATAATCATTTGTGGGACTATGAAAATCCTCATGGTACGCGCACCCGTGGACACCAGGAACGTTGCACTGACAACTTGTGGGCGGGAATAGTGCACGATCAGTTAATTGGGCCGTACATTCTCCTACCAAGGCTTAACGGTGCGAACTACTTAATTTTTCTGCAAGAGGTGCTACTAGAACTTTTGGAAGAAGTGCTGTTAAATGTGCGTCGTGAAATGTGGTTTCAGCACGATGGTTGTCCTGCCCGTTTTACATTGGCAGTGCGTGCTCATCTTACAGAAGAATTTGGGGATAGGTGGATCGGCATGGGTGGACCGGTGAGGTGGCCCCCACGGTCCCCTGACTTAACGCCCCTTGATTTTTTCTTGTGGGGATTTATCAAATACTGTACATTGTTTACGCGACCCCTGTTGAAAGCGAAGAAGATTTAGTACCGCGAATCATGGAAGCAGTACACCAAATTAGAGACATGGCCGGTGTGTTCGAACATGTTCGCCAATCAATGTTACGTCAATGTGAACATCGCCGGGATGTCGGTGGAAGAAACTTTGAATATTTATTGTAAACTTTGGGCCGGTGTGCTTCGGTGAGAAAATAAAATTAATATAATGGAAGCAATACACTCAAGTGTTTATAATCGCTAAACAAAACTCCTGTTCAAAACAGCCACGCATTAAAAAAAAGAAACAAAGTGGCAAAATAAACAAAAGAACAGGACAAACAAACATACAAATAAAAGCGATAAAACACACAAAATAAACACTTGAGAAA
>PNEQ01018149.1:104072-180985 GCA_003012365.1 Medauroidea extradentata | reverse complement strand
GCATAAATTAATTCATGGAAATGTGCAACAAGTGACTGAGCATTTATATGTACAGCGTGCATGGCATGTGGATGTGTGGCAAGTCTACGACTAAGAAACTCTTTGGTGGTGGGCGAGGGTGGGGATACAGTTGGAGTGTCTTCACAGCTGGTGGTGTCGAAGGGATCGCCCTGAAGAATGTTCAGCAAGCTGGGCGGGATACTGAAACATTTGAAGTTGTTTTATTGATTAATGTGAGCTATGTAACAAAAATGGACATCTTATTGCAACTATCTAGGAAACAATGCAGTGAGCTGATTCTCTATTGAAAATGGGATAGAAAAGATTAGCCTACACACGAACAGTGCTGTACAGTAACTCGACGTTTTAAAAGGTTTTAACTTAAATAAATAAAACCTATTGGGTATAGACGAAATATTTTGTGAATGATGTTACACTACGTTGATTTTATACTATTGCCCAGCTATTGTGGAATAAAAACATTCCCAACTTGAAGTACTTATATTAATGTTTTGACCAACAATGGTTGCCTAGAGTGAAGCTCTGTTTTGTATTGAAATTTAAAATTTTTGATATAAAACATTGTTTCATTCTGGAAAACTAACTGATTGCTTAGGTCAATAATATAAGTATAGGAGCTTCGGGATAAAATGACCACTCGAAATAGCCCTGCTAAAGTTCTCTTTTCAGCCAATTCGTATCTTTCCGCGCGTAACGGATAACGACGGGTAATGTCTAACCTCTCTGGACACGTTACTTGATGTTTGCGCGTATAAGATAAATTGTGCAATCAATAGAAACCTGTATAGTTTGATAAAAAAAGTTTATTAATTGTATGAAATACAAATGTATCTATTTAAGTTGATTTTACTTCAGTATTCCTGTATTTAAGTAGAAAAATACACGGAACTATATTCAGTAATTCGCTACCAACCACACAAGCTGGAAGGCAACTATTGTTACTGTTAAAGCATATACAATAACGGCTAGTGATGTTTTTCAAAGGTTGAATTGTTAGTGCTCACTTTATCCCGAACGACCTATAGTTAAGGTCGCAAAGTAAAGGTTTTGTTTTAATTTATTTTAGCTCCTTCCTCAGATAATGACATGAAGTTAAACACGTGCTCACGAATAGGCGTTCTGGAAGCGTTCGCGAACTTCTAAAGTTATCACGAACTCCTTATACAGTTAATTGCAACTACCAATTTTGCTCTCAGGCCACGTAACTGCATGTAGGTAACAACAGTGGCTACACTTATAGGCACAATGTGAAGTTTAACAATTTTTATATTTTCCATGCTCTAATCCCCGTAAGTGACACCAGACACCAGCTCTGAAATTTACAGTTTTTTAAGCAGATCTTTGAACCCAATAAAATAGATAGCCTGTACATTGTATACATTAAAACATTTTATTTATCTCCAAAGTATTGAAAAACTCAAAAGGACAGATACCAGTTACAAATAATTTTAGTTTCTTTCTCACGACTCAGGGAATATACTGAGCCTTTAAATTTTTACGTCGATAGTGCGTAGACTATTCTTTAGTTAATATTATAAAAATTAATTAATTGTTGTGACCACTGTAGTCTCTAGTAAGAAATAAACTTACTATCTCAATAATGATATTTAGTTTGCTACAGTAGGCTCTACATATTTAAAATTCTTAAAATTGGTTACACAAATATCTCGATGTGATGAAAAATAATCAAATATCAGTAATGTTTATATTAGATGTGAAAAAAATATACGTAAAAATAAGATCACTTCACTGCGAATCGTATGCGTAGGCTAACAAATGTCATTAAAATGACAAAAATGGTTCTTTTAGATGATGTATCGTGTGATCAAAAGAGTTTAAAATGTCACAATTTTGAAAGAATAGATACCGTCAGTAATATCATAAAAGTCAAGTCACCTTACCAAGATACATGTGTGAGATATTTGACAAAAAAACATAAAATTGGATCTTCATATATCTCGTGTGATAAAAAAAAGTGTTTCGGTGATCACCATTAATAAAATATGATCACGCTGTGAGTCACTAAATTAAAGTCATCGTACCAATCACTATATGTTTACCGAGTTTCCAGAAATGTTCAAGAATTATTATTAAGATATCTCATGTATTAGAAAAAAAAAAGGTTTAATAACCGCCATTGTAAAAGTAAACGCACTGTATGAACAAAATACACAGCCACCTTGCCCCGTTACAGATTTTAACTGAGTTTATCGACATTCTGAAAAATGGTTCCTTAGCTCCCAAGTAACGTCTACAAAACTAGTACTATTTCATACAAATATAAAACTTTGAATTTTTTTCCCTACTTGAAAGCCCTTAAAGAAATTCGAAAAAAATATTTTTCTCAGATGTCATATTAGCAAAAAAGATCAAAAGTACCGCCAATTGTTAAATTTGAACATGGCATGAACGAAATTCATTAAAGTCTAGTCAGCTTACTAAGTATGTACTGTATGTGCACCAAGATTTACGAAATCCGGTCCATGGGTTTAAACGTTTTTAGAGACACACACATGCGGGCCCAGACACACATACACATACACAAAGGAAGGTGATCCCTTAAGCCTACCTTTTTCAATAGGAAAATTAATTAAATAAGTTCGCAAACAAAGGCAATGATGCCGTCCCAGCCGAAGCTGGCAGGTAGCTGACGTCACAGCTTGTATGTAATCTGTTTTCGTATTAATTTAGTAGACTAATACCTTAACATGTATCCAACATTTAAACTTGGTATGTACAGTTTTGACCAACACCGTGTAGTTACGTAAAATACTACAATAGCACGCTGGTTTGCCTTCAGAATTCAGGCAGTATGGGTACAAAATCGGTTGTCGTGTTTTTGAGTAGGCAAATATCGATATTTTTTACTGTCGCCAGTGTAACCAACGGATTGAAATATTTGTGAGGAGTACGTACGGAAGGTTCATACAAAATAAAAAAAAATAAAAGAAAAAAAAACGTTTCGGCTGAAAGTCCCAAACGCCGTAGTTCGTGACCACCGGACGGGCGTCAGTCATCCCCATTGTCTGCGTCAGGGGCAACCTTCATTCCACACAACGGGAAGATTGTAAAAGGGAGGGGGGATGACCTACCCCCAGGGCCATAAATTCCACAGCCCCACGCAGTGCATGACGTCCTGCCTAACCCTTCTGAAGAACAACTGACGCGGGGTGGGGTGCAGGCATCTGTCGGGCTGGACAGTCCGTTAGGTCATGTTCGCGTCAACCCACTTTACCCTTCCAGGACCCCTCCGAGGGACGGAAGGACCAAAATTTCTCCTTCGCTAGTCGATTGATTTATGTGGTACGAACCTTTCTAAGGAAACGTTGTTTCCCGGTTTACAGCCCCTGCAGCGAATTGCGACTTGTGATGCCTGAAGGGGTCAGAGAGAAATCCTACCAAGGAACTTTCATTGGAGAAGTTCAGAAAATTCCTCCGCTATATCTAAAACGGTATCAGTGAGCATTGCACACGCGCGTGTATGTACATGGCTTATTAAGAGCAGAGTGCTTTATGATAGCTTATGGAAAAGTATGTCGCACCGCCAGATCAACAGCGGCACAACTCAGAAAGTGGTAATTTTTAGTTAGGCCTCTAGTGCTATGTGTCTTTCAATGGTTTTTCTGATGATAAACCAACAGTTATTTAGCGTACGGGATAACTGAATTTTTCAGCTTATTCCTTGTATTGGTTTTGTATTTTTCATATTTATGTAATCAAAACAGTACAATTATTATATTATAACAGTATCGGCAACTGTTAAATGTGTATATTTCAACCTTGAAGGTTACAACGGTAACTATACGAGAAATCATATGTTATCGCTGAGCGATAACCATACATACATACGACATCCGCTATAGTTAAAAGATGTGAATATACAACAATCCATAAGACACCGTATTATTCTGACGCGTCCACCGTTTCTGCTTCACGTGACTGAAATAAATTACCTCCTGAGATAAGGAGCTGGGTAACTCACTCAACATTTAAAATACGTGTTGAAAAACTTATTGTTAAACGCCACCCATGATTCGAAGATATAAATGCACTCACACAAAGACGACCAAACACCACGTTCAAACGTAGGCTACATACAGACACTCTCACATATTTTCGTCTTATATGCGCTCTGCTATGCCATTCATCCGTTTCAGATGAAACTTTGGCTATCTGTTTTACGTGCACACGTAAATGTTTCTGCCAGAAATAATTGAGAGGGTGGAGGGTAACAGGATAGGTTAGAA
Source organism: Medauroidea extradentata (assembly GCA_003012365.1). Lineage (NCBI taxonomy): Eukaryota > Metazoa > Arthropoda > Insecta > Phasmatodea > Phasmatidae > Medauroidea > Medauroidea extradentata. Next base: position 176,717 of record PNEQ01018149.1, on the reverse strand, counting down.
AGTGGAACTTAAAAAAATAATTAGTAAATAAAAACTTTGGTATGTTGTTGTACGTTCACCCACGAAGGTTTCTGCAAATAAAATATTTTTTAGGGATGATGGGGCAATGGGGGAGGTTCAAATCGATGTAGAGGGGCAGAACGGGTTACCAACAAAAGTTATTTGGCGTTGCAACGTATGGCGGTGTAGGTTTATATATATATATATATATATATATATAATATATATAGACATACATATATATACACACACACGCGCGCGGTGTGCAGAAATAATCGCATAACAAACACACAACGCGAATCCTGGACTAAATTGGAGACTAGACTGTTAGTGGTACCATGCACAATGTGGCAACGCAGCACTGTAGTTAGTCTCCTGTGTTGCACTCCACATATATCTTACTTATCTTACGAATACTTTTCTGACGAACCTATTTTGGACGCAGGTTAAAAACCCGAGCAGTCCGAACATGATTCTACGCGTACTTGACGTAACGTACGTAAAATAATACCCGGACGTGGAGCGCAAGAGGGAACTATGTCCGTGCTGTGTTGTCACACAGTGCACGTAAAAAGTCATCGAACAACACTTTGCCACTTACATTTTCGTCTTACCCTAAGTCCATGTTTCACGGTGTGCTTATTAGGCTGTTAATTCACACACACACACACACACACACATATATATATATATATATATATATATATTTATGTATGTACATATATGCCCTGTCATACACAAAATCACTAGCGTGACACATTGTATTATTCATTCTGTACTTAAAAGAGGCCGTGTCAGTGTTTCAGGCGCGTGTACGCAACCCGCATTAACCCGATATAAATCAAGGCTAATTTTACGTTCGCTGTAGTAATAAGAGTTTTACACCATGCAGCTTCGTGTTTCATAAGAGACATAGACGTTCTAATTTTCGCTGCGTTTGCCGAAGTGAAGTTTAAAGAATGGTTACTACAAATTTTACAAAACTTTTTTTTTTCATATCACGTTGATAACGTAACCGTTTGTTATACTTACTTTTGCAGAACGCAGCGAAAATAAACCGCAAATATAACGTTGATATGTGCAATACTCTTTTGCTATAGCGAACGTAAAAGTAGCCTCGATTTATAAGGGGTTATTGCGGGTTGCATACTTGCGCCTGAAACACTGACACGGCCTCTTAAGCTTGCCCGTGACTTTGTCCACGGAGAGTTCTTGTCTTACGTACAATATTTTCGAAATAGTTCGTATGTTTCTGAAACAGAATTATACTAGAATTCTAGAGGAAAGCACTAACACAATTATGAAACAAGCTGAGCTTACAAATGTGCACGTAAACGTTTCTATGTCAAGTGGTTTGGGCTGTGCGTTGTTGAATCAGTCAATCCAGCATTCTCATTTATACAGTAATAGAGATCAATTGTCCGACCGGGGTACTGCTCGCGTGTCATACATGTAACATGCTAGGTAATGTCTTCAATATACTTTAATTAAAAAATAAAGGTCAGTAAACAAATGAAAGCTTATTATGTGTCGATAGGATTAAAAAATGTAACTCACTATACAGGCTGTCCCGTAAATAGGTTCCAATAATTACAGAGGGTGTAGTATGCATCAAAAGAAGACATATCGACCCTGTACACATAGGTCATAAACGTAATATCTACTGAGATATTACGTTTTATTTCATTCGCCGTTGATACCATCAATTCGAATCACCACACATTAATAAGGCCCTAACTTTTACGTTTCTGCATTACCTAACATGTTATATAATTATGTACATATTTCTGTCTAAATTTTATTGAATCAATTTTAAAATAATATATTTTATTATTGAATCTAGTGGTACTGTCTCATATTTGTAACCATTTCTTCTAATGTAATTTATTGCACAAGTCTTTTGTATTATTTATCTCATTCTTGTTTGTTAAATAACTTATAGAAAATGTATGTTGTAAGCTGCAAGTGTATATTCCAGGATTTAGATTAGTTTTCATTAAGTTTTGTCGCAGCTGTCAGCTTATTTTATTTTAACTACTTCAATTTTATATACTTACTTACTTTTTTCTATTGTTTCTAGTTAGATTTTAACTCATTTTATTGCTACCTTTGTGCATGTGACATATGTTTAAAATTTGGTTAAGTGTAAGAGAAGGCATTTTAGCCTTAACTTCGCCAAGAAAATGAAAGACGAAATAAATAAATAAATAAATAAATATCTTGCACACCGAGCTCTTTAACACGTAACGAACGCCAATATCTTGGCCTGCCCGTTCCCTTGATTTCAACCCTTTAGACTTTTGGCTGTGGGGACATGTTAAGACCGGGGCGTATGCAGCCCCCATACATGATGTGGATAGGCTACACTAAGGGAAGGCGTGTTCCATGCCTGCGACGCAACCCGGTAACAACCAGGGATGTTTCAAAGAATGCCTGAGTCCATGCGACGTAGAGTGGAGGGCTGCATTGCAATGTATGGCAGTCACGTCGTGCACCTGTTGTAACGAGTAGTTCAGGGACATGGTGTTCATGGACAATAGGTGCAGTACACCATAACTAGGTAGATATTACGTGTACGACCTGTGTGTATAGGACTTATATGTCTTATTTTGATGCATAATACGCCCTCTGTAATTATTGCAACATTTTTATGGGACACCTGTATATTGTTTTTCTATGACCATACTTGCTTCATGTTGTCTGCCTTGGGTGGTTTTCAAACTGGGGACTGAAAATTTACGCGAAAAGATTTTCGCACCAACTTTTTTCAATGCCTTACGTGCACACTTTCAGCTCTGATTTGTGGCCAATGATAGAATGTTTTTAACTCTCACCATTTTGGGGTTCCAACCGCTTGTCACAGACACGTGGTAACGAAGTGCCGCATTCTGATTGGTACAGTCAAATAAGCGACGCCTCTGTACATAGCCATGCTGCTAATAATCAGGAATCAGGACTGCAGATACGCCCGCAAAGCATCGAAACAACGTGGTGCAAAAATTTATTCGTGGAATCTTCCGGCTCCTGAAATTAGTTTACCGTATTTTTATTTTATTATTGGGTTTTACGCCTCGTCGGGGTGGCATGTCGTTGGAAACTATTATACACCACTTTTAAACAATAGAAGGAACTAATAAAGCAGTCAGCCACAGTATGTGTTAAGGAAACACTCCAGTATACGCCTTGAGCAATTTTAGGGAACCATGGGAAATCAAAATCAGGATGGCCAGAGCCGTTACTCGAACCCTGCTTCTTCCGAATGTGAGTCCAGCATGTTGCCGTTGCGGCATCTTGCTCGTCTTAGTTTATTCTATCATGTAAACCCGCGTATATTAGATATTACGTATTTACGTAAGCATCATTCTGAAATACACACCATCTCGATATTTCAGTGTGATAAGATCAAGAGATTCTGAAAATCGAATGTTACGTTATTCACTCCTTTAATCGTCGGTTTCCGAACAGACTTGAAATCACATTTTACCGACCTTTGTGTTCAGGAAACTTCTCAAATTTGGTTGGATATGTCAGTTAGTCTGTCAGTTTACCCTCTAATACATAGAGTTTATTAAATTGTTATCCTGACATACATAATTAATTTTTGAATTTTTTCGCTACCTACTAACAAACGGTACTTTTTCTTTGTTTAGTTTATATGCGCCAATTTAAATTTTTTGTATATTATTACATAAAAAGTTATTATAGCTTATTTGTTTTTACAAGTAGGAAGAAGACAAGCTCACTGTAAAAAAACTTCCCTAAAATGTTTAGGATGTAATTAACCTAAACGCAATATGGGAGAGTTATCATACTTCCGCCATGTAAATATGCAAATTTTTACAGTTATTCCAATACAAATCTGGTAAAATTAGTAGACATTTGACTGTTTTATAAATAAGTGTAGGATTGCTACCATGGATGTCTGGGAAACAATTCTATCATACCAACTTTCTGAGCGCTCTTATACGCATGTGTGGCAAATTTACAAACTATGTTTAGAGTGTATAGGTAATATGGTGATATTCTTAACAAAGGTATAGCCTATAGGTAAATTTCCTGCATCAATAGTACGGCTTAACAAAATTATCGCCAAATAACATTACTGTTAATATTTTAGGAACGTGGATAAGTAAAATCCCAGTTCCGATAGTACTTTCGAAATTTTGCATCACCAAATTATCTGTATCATAAAATTATATGACTTCACCACCTAGTAGGCAAAATTTTTCCCATATAATAATGGTATACACCCCCTCCTCTATCGCACACGAACCCGGACTCCATTTCTCTTCCTCCTCCTGATTTTGGTTTATAGGATGGTTCAAAATCACTCATAGTGAATGCTGGATGGTTCTTGATTTCACGCTATCTCCTGTATACTCTTCTAATTTCTTTCCCCTACCAAGGTCTTACGCTGCACGTCAAATAAATTAAATAGATCTTGCCTGTAAGGCGACTCATCAACCACCGTGATATTGCGACACTTTCTGGGCAATATATCAACTGGTACTCGGTAACGACTATACCAAAAAAATCTGAACAATTTTCGGATACAACTCATATCTTTTTTACAACCTCGGTTGGGTACGATCAATCATTGTACAGTTTCTAGTGAAACAAATGCTTCATGTAAACTTTCGTACCCGCTTGTGTACGACACTTGTTTTAATTTTTTTTTCTCTCTGTTGCACGGTCGCGCGGTGAGTCGGCGACTCTCGAGTCCCCAGTGGACAAGAAGAGGACCCTCGGAATGTGTGGAAAATGAGGAAACAAGAAGGGGCTGGTTCCGAGAACTGCATTAGTTCCGATTTTCAGCAAACATCGTCATCTTTCCTTGAATTTTAATTATCGCGTCCACTTTCCCCCTCCTTCCCGGGGCGTGTGAGCCCCAAACGGCCGCCTCCAGCTGCCGTCTAACGTCTCATTGTCGGTGTGTCTCAGGTCAGTCGGCTCGCCGGCAAGACACAGGCGTTCGTCGTGGTCGTCGCATTCTGTGTGGGTTTTTGTAACGGCCGCAGGACGCCCACCCGGGTGGAGATAATTCTCCTATCTCCCTCGTAATTTAAACTCGTTGGGGGAAAAAAAATATCTGTATTTTTCCGTGGGACAGTCATCACCTTTATACTTCAGCGGTTTTTGTCTCACATCGTCAACTGTAAAAGTTAAAAATTACAACGATAAAGAATTAAGAACTGAACAGTTACTAAGGTCATACGCCACTGCGAGTGAATTTTGCTAAGTTGCAGGAAACCAGTGCCGGCGGTGAGGGTGGGCCAGGGGGGGACCGGGGGACATTGTCCCACCCCTAGAACAGAGGGGAGGGACAGTATTGGTATACGTACCCACCTTAAGTTTCAATATTAAAAAATATTAAAATTTCTGAAACCTATATATTCAATATTTAAGTCGAAAACCACTTAAATAGCACTAATTTGCACACTAAAATCCTAATTTTCTCGGGAAGGGCTTCTGAACCCTCCGCTTTAATAAGTCGCTATAGGAAAAACTCGGAAATATATTTCTGTCAACGATCCTGTCACCCCCCCCCTCCCTAACCCTCTACAAGAATACCTTCGGCCACCACTTAAGAAAACCTCACTGTTAATAAGAGAGACGCCATCGTAAGCTGTTTTAAACAAACATGACATGCATATATAGTCGTAACCAAAAAGACGACACACAAATAAAAATAGCACAGTAAAATAAAAAATTGGGCGTATGAAACTGCCACAAAACTGGACGAGAGTATCTGTGACAACACAATTACAAGAGACTCGAAGGGATGATTCCTTAAGGATGTACAAGAGCGATAAAATAATAATTTTATATTTACAAGAAATATTGTTAGTTTTGTATACGATACTTGTGAGTGTAGTTTCCTCTTATAAAACAATTTTAGCTCTCATAGTTTTCTCGTAACGGTGCGTCAAAGTCAAAATTTGCTTGTTCTACTGCCATTTAAATAGTGAAAACCAGTTGACTTATGTAAGTGAAATAATTCACAGTGAAATAACATGCCATGGGATACGTAATAAAACATTAAGAAGTATCCCGCAAATTATTTTTTATTAAGAAAAAGATGAATTTGTTTATGTATTTTTTTTGTGCTTCTGTGATTTAAAAAAATTCAAAATACGAAAACGTGGGTTTTTAAATGTTTTATTGCATAGTTCAGGGGATGTAAGTTCAATGTGAATTATTTCATTTAAGTAGGTTGATTGGTTTTCACTATTTGCGTGGCAGCGTAACAAGCAAAATTTGACTTTGACGCACTGTTATGAGAAAACTATGAGAGCTAAAATTGTTTTGTAATATGAAACTAAACTAAAAAGTATCGCCTACAAAACTAACGATAATTCATAAAAATATAAAATTATGGTTTTACCGCACTTGAACGCTCTTAAGGTTCCGCATCAATCGCATTATTAGGTTATTTTTCGCTCTTTTGAAATTCTGAGGGTAAAAACTGCGAAATTTGCTATAACAGCGTGAATTTTGTTTACCTTGCGCTACCGTACGAACATCGCAGTTAAACTTTCAACGTGTATTTATAAAGCAATCAGTCCAGAAATATTTGTTTGATCCTTAATTTTCAGGACTAACTGCGGCTTAAGTATACGTTGAAAGTTCAACGGCCATGCTTGTGCTGTTACGCAAAGTAAAACGAATTCACGCTATCATACCGAATTAGTTTATTTATGTCGTCTTTTACTATTTTTTTTTGCGAAGTTAAGACTATTAAACCTTACACTTAACCAAATTTCAAACAAATATCACATGCACAAGGGTAGCCATTAATAAAGTAACTAAACATACGGAATTATCAGTGTTAAAACGAAACAAGTAGGCAACTGCAACAAAACTTAAACGAAAGGAATCTAAATCCTGGAATAGACTTGCGGTTACAGTATACGTTATTGACAAGTTATACAGCAAACAAGAAAATGACAAATGACTTATGCAGTTAAGTGCAGTAGAAGAAAAAAAAAATTAAAATTAATATAACTAAGTTTACAAATCAGTTAATTACTTAAAAATTTATTCACAAAAATCGACAAAAAACATAATTATAGTACATGTGACGTAAGACAGAGAGAAATTTAACGAAAAAGTTAAGGTCATACTAAAGTGCGGGTGACATGAATTTATGTAATCATCTGCGAATTTTCTTGATATGTTTTGTCGTATAGCGCTTGAAGGAGGTTAAGTGTTGCCGTGTTCTTGATATTCAAAGATAAATTATTCCAAGCTCTTGCAACACAAACAGTGAAGCAAATACCACATAGTTGAGTTTTCTTCTCAGACTTTGTTATAAGCGAAAAATAAAAAAATCCAGTATGGTTACTGATGCCGAGCCTTAAGAGGAGTGGTATATAATTCAACGCTAAAAGCATTAATCTATAACTATAGGTTTCTTAAAGTCATTTTGCGAAAATTAAACAATGGCAATCCTAGACAATAGTTTTAGCTTACGTTTTAAACATAATTGTTTCCAGTATTACGAACTTCTGAGTCACAATCTCTGACGCCGGAAGCTCGTGCATTGAACTACGGGACAAGAAATCAAGCATAACGAATTAGTAATTCTGGATAAATATTTGCTCATAAAGTTGGCAAATACCATTGTCTAGGATTGTCATTAGCATTTTATTAATATTGACTTCGAAAAAAAGCGTAGAAATCAATTTATATTTTCAGCGTTTATTTATCTATCATGCACTCTTAAGGTGACTGCCTGGATTGACGTGTTTAGCGCGTTCGAGGACAAGACGTGCGGAAGCGGTAAGGACGACACAGCCCGCGCATGACACCTACTCCTAGCCTCTAGGCGCCAGTCACTGAACTGGCACGCTGTCTTCTCCCCGAAAACTTGCCCCTATGAAACATTCAATGGTCGTCCTATTATTTTATGACGTAGTACTAAATATAAATGTGTATTATACGGTACACGCCTAAGACTTTCAAAAGATTCTGCTCCAAGATTTTAATATATGAGAAGGACCACAAGAACATCCATTTTCGCCCTTTTCGGCCGCTATAAACAGGCTTTAAGGCCATTATCTTTCATTTATTTCAAACAATTGCAAATAACTTAAATATTTTTATCCAAAATGCTTTGAAAAAATTTGAGACTGTGTGCAGACACGCGATACGCAATTTTTCCATAGCGTTTTAAAAATATAATGTACCGTTTGCTAGCAAAAAATTATTTTGCTTCATTTTGACTTATTTTGACAACAAAATATGTGATATTTCAGGGGGAAAAAATCTTAAAATCCGTTTGGTGTATTTCAACAGAAAAATTCCGATACAAACGATTACATATACGTGTTAAAACTGTATGATTTAAATTTTAATATATGGATTAATTTGTGTTAGAAAAATATTTTCGAAACCACTGCAAAACTATAGAGCGAGGCCTTAATGAGTAAGAGTGGTCCTGAAATGGTCTTTTTTTTTCAACGTAAATTAATACGTTTACCAAGAATTAATTATGGCAGTTTTAACACTTATATATCATCGTTTGTGTCTGAATTTTTCTGTTGTAATACAACAAACAGATTTTTAGTTTTTTGTCCCTGAAATAACACATATTTTGCTGTCAAAATAAGCCAAAATGTAACAAAATAATTTTTTACTAGCAAACGGTACATTATTTTAACAAACGATCTGGCGAAATTTTGTATCGTATGACCGTACACAGTCTCAAATTTTTTCAAAGCATTTGGTTAAAAAATATTCAAGTTATTTGCAGTTCTTTGAAATAAATGAAAGATCATGGCCTTAAAAGCAGACAATACACATGTGTGATAGACATTACTCAAGTGTGATGAGCAGTTTTCGAACAATAATCTTGGATCGACTGATCTCTGCATGTCACTCGCCGGTCTGAATAGACGGCTTCCTTGACTCAGGCCGTACATAGCCTGTTCCTCTCCCAACTACCAGATAACTGAGTCTAGTTGATATTAGCCACTAATTACCTCACTTTCGACGAGCCGTAAACTCCACCTACTTACATGTAACCAATTTAAAGTCCTTTTCAGTAATTCGGAGTGTAAACTCGTGTAAGAACACTGTCGATCAGCTAACACAGAAGAATAGCAGTGATAAAACCCTTGCGTGCATTTGAGAGGACAGGAGTTTGATTCCGTGTCCAGTTATCCTGATTTCATCTATCCTGTTATTTATTATTATTTTTAAATTATTTTAAAGCGAATTCTGGGGCGGGAATTAAACACAAATTCTGAGCGAGTCCCTCCATATTTACTCCTTGTACCACTACAAAATTTCCTGTGCTGTTCGAGGGCACTCAAAAAACCAAATAAACAAATATTTTACTTTGGGAACATCTACTATATATTTCATAAGGTAGCATGATTATACTTTCCATTTGACTTTTTAAAGTGGAGCATGACTAAGTAAAATACATAAAATAACTCGTAGTACGCCTACGTTTTTTTTTTTTTTTTTTTAGTGGTAAACATATTATTTTTCAAGTAGTTACCAATACACCAACGATAAAAATTGAAGGAACATGCGCGTCTATATCTGCTCCAAAATGAAGACTCAGTATTCAAGTATGATGTTGCTCATTCCAACCCCTTTCGGTAAAGTACTTCCAATCGATGTGATAGTCTTGTTGGGTTCGTAGTGATTTCTTGACAATGTCGATCTTTAACGTTTGCTCACGGGTGGATTTATTTAAGGTACTGATGAAAGATGAACTTATTTCTCCCTTCCATGATATGGATACACCTGTATCTACATTTAGTGATATTCTAAGTGCGTTACTGAGAGTTTTGCAATAGCCCGTTATTTTTGACGGGTTGTTGTTATTTCAAAGTATTGTTGGATGTTTTTGTTGCACCACCGTTGTTACAGCAAACATACTGTCAAAAGCCAGTTAACTACCTGTTTCCACCATCCTTTCATTCTGGCGCCGCTTCATACTCACCTCAGGTCATCCCCACCCGCGCTGAAGACCACGATATTGAGCGCTGACAAAAATCTGTCACTCACTATGTGTAATTAAATACATCTGTCCTTTATACGTACTTTAAATTGTCTACGCTAATAATGTTTATAGTAGACAAACGTGACACATGTCCTGCCTGTTGTTTCATACATAAAACGCAGTAGTAACAAAACATATCAACAGAGTGCGGTGATGAAAACACAGCCTTACACGATACTGAAAAGTCAGTTAAGTTACCACACACTACAAACAAAACTGTATAAGCAAAACTGATGAGAGGTATTATTGTGCCACTGTAAATTGCAGAAACATCTTACATAATGTCTTAGCTGTAATATACGTAATCATATGTTATTCCACATAGTAAAATCATTGCGACAGTATTCAAATACATGGTGTAAGTATTTTCAACTACATACCAGTGTACCAAGGAATGCTGATGGTAATTACAGTTATTGCTGGGTTATGCACTCAAAGAAAATATTGTTGTAGGTACCATACTTATGTTAAAACAATCCAGTTTTGTTGTCGATACTATCTGTATTCTTCGTTCAACAATATGTTCTGTAGAAGTAACATTCTGTTCTGTAGAACGAGTAAAGAGCACATTTCTTTAACGTAACATTTTGTTACTTCAAAAGAACAAACTGCCGTAGGGACAGTCAGAGAGTACTGACAGCCAAAAATGGGCTGTTGTCGTTATTTTAACAGAATTATGGTACCTACAACAACACTTTTCTTTCGACGTTTTATGAAGCCATTGTTGAGTCATGCATCTTAATTATACTCGCACACATAAACACTGGTTAGGTTTGTATGTTTCATCACCATACTACACGGGAAAAAATATTTTGTGGGTATTTACCCTTCAAAATTTACTTTGTTGTCACCACAAAAAAAAAACATTTTGTTGATACTACTAAAATTTTGTGGCCACCACTAAATAATTTTGTGGTTACAACAAAATAATTTCGCAGGGGAGACATCCTACAAAATTATTCTCTCAGTGTAATTATTTTATTGCATGATCACTGTCGTAGCATCCAGTGCAAGTTTGTCACGTTAATATCTTATGCTATAGTGCTATACATACGTACGAAAAATTTGCAAACAATTAGCTTTCGTACGTAAAAGAGTATAAGAAACATACAATTTTTACGACTCGTTGGCAGCGAAGTTTTTTGATTGGAGACGGTGACAGTCATCTACACAAGAACAGGAGGAATTGTGGCATCCGCCATGGTGTTTATTGAAGAAACGTCGCTGCATTCTTTTCGATTTAGTTCAGGAAACCACGTAAAACTAAAAACCCCGGGTCCACCCAAATGCTAGTCCAACGTGTTAGCATATTTTAATATACATTACGCAAGGAGACGTAAAATTCTTAATATTAGGCACAAGTAATCTAAAATGCGCTTGAACCATGTTGTTGGCATGATAAGTGAAATGTTGGTAGGTTTCCAGTCGATTGCCCTTGAGTTACGATATTCGTTATTCGTACGCCCATTGCTTACAGACGTGAAATAGTTCTCACAATTCAGCGAGGGTACGTAATTGAAATTTTTCACCAGGCTGTGAGGGTCAAGCTCGAAGCGAACAGGCGTTGCGGGTGGAATAAAATAAGGTTTTTCCCTCCCAAACATTTGCTGTGGGCATACGAGTGTGGTTCAAAGGCGAATCACCAAGAATCGGAAATCAATCGTGCGTCAGTTTGGGATTCCAACCATCGTCTTCTCCGACCGGTCCTTTGCACTCTAGCAAGTTCTCGACACCATGCGACCGAACTCCCCTCCCTCTTTTCGCTTCTCTGCCCGAACCGCTAATAGCTTTTCCAACTCCCCCTCTTGCTAGTTCCCAAAACCTTCTCTCTAGGAAAAAAAATCCCGCCCTCTGCGTACGTCAAACCCCCTATCCCCCCAGCACCCCAACCTCACCCAATGAACAGCAGTTACCGAGACTTTAATGGGGGCGGATACTAATGGAACCTCGCCAGAAAATAAAGGAAAGCAGAAAATTGGTATGTAAATTCCTTGAGGTTTCTTTTTATCAATAACCGAGATTCACGTCTGACGAAGATGATATAACGTTAAATTCTTGCAACATGCTTGGCCAGCAGCCAAAAAGGTGCTATGGTATCGAATAGATTTTAAGAAATTTCATTCCCATGCCGCGACTTCAAGCATGAAATAGGTAATGTTAACTACGGCGCCAATGTTACACAAAGGATAGTGAAAACGGGCCGTAATTCCTCGCAGGCTTAAGAATTGCAAGTTGGAAGACTAACACCGTTTAGAAGACACGTGGTAGAATTTACTAGTGCGCTACGAAGACATGAACCATATTCACTATAGTCTACTTACTTTAAAACATACTTACTTTTTCTTTGTACTTTTTTGAAAAATATAAGAGCTTCGTGCCTCAACGTAGAAATCGTCCAAGATTAAAAAAGTGTACGGAACATTGATCATATATATATATATATATATATAGGTGGTCCAGAAACTGCTTTGTAATTAATAAGCACACCGTGTGAACCCTGGACTAAATTGGAGACGAAAAAGTTAGTGGCAAAATGTTGTATGATATTGTTTTCCGTGCACAATGTGGCAACACAGCACGGGAGTTTCTTGCGCTCATAATATGACGGCCCGAACAGTGGCAGTCTAGTATCTATGGAGCACAAGAGGGGTATAACTATATATATATATATATATATATATATATATATATATATATATATATATATATATATATATATATATATATATATATATATATATATATATATATATATATATATATATATATATATATATATATATATATATATATATATATATATATATATATATAACTATATATATAGTTTCTGCGATAGATTTATAAAACTTTTAACATAACGAAGAAGCTGTAATACTTACGGTGCCTTCCCGACACCGCTAATTAGTACTATCGCAACAGTGACTATCAAAGTTGTTTACAAGGTGTGAGTTACTATGGCGAGATTGACTATTGCTGTTTACTATCGTCGTGAAAACGAGCTTTTTAACGTATTTAAGGCCATGCTCTTTAGTCTCTACTGTTTATGCGATTGTTATTTTTTAAAGCCTAAACGAGAGCAGATATCAAAAATCTTTTTGTCAGTTTTATTAAAAATAATCTCTGCCGTGGTAGCTAATTTTATCAAAGCAATAGCTAGTACAGATTCGACCAAAAAGTCAATTAACCCGAGTTTCATTAATTTCATAAATAGCTAACTAAAACCATAGTATACAATGCCTTGAAAAAAACCAACCAACATGAAGAAGACGACTTTAAACAAAACTGCAAAACAGATTTTTCATATTGGCTCTCGTTTAGACGTAAAAAATTAATGTCGCTAAAAAGTAGAAACAATAGCTGTCGTTCAATTTGTGAGTGAGCAGATTTCGACCATAATATATAGTTTCACATTACATCAGAAAATGTCAACAGTTCTCATGGCACTTCACTAACGTGACGTTTGCCAGAAAGGACGCGAAAATTTGCCTACACAGCAACGAAATGACGTCACATCTTCATTTAATTACCGAACATGTTGCTTGACCTTGTAAAGATGTAAAATCGTATTAGCCCTTAGAAATGTCATAGTGTTCTGAAGTTATGTGAATTGGGTTTTAGAAGGCCGTCTGCCAAGGCCACTTGAGCAGCATGCATAGCTTCCGCCGTTACAAAATTATTCGGAAACTGGTCAACACGTAGGCTAGGATTGGTAAGCCTATTCGATTAGGAATAGTACACAAGTTTCTGTACCCATTTAAGGTTCACCACCACTCATTCATTGAAGCATATTTCCTAGCGGCCGATGACAACGAAAATTGGTGTTTTTGCAGGGACGCAGACAACAATTACTTACGGAGGGGGGGGGGGGGGATATTACCCAAACCCGATACTATGGAGGGTTGGTCCGGGGGTCCTTCCCTGGAAAAAAAAAATTAGTTTTTTAGGTGCGATGTGGTTCTATTTATAAACTTTGCGTACCAAAAAATTAATATACCACGTTAAGAAATTTGTATAGTTTTAAGGATAGATAATGGTTGAAAAGTGAAAAACTCTATGCTGATATATGAAAAATATAAGTAAATATTTAAGCTTCTACTTCAGCACAGAGCCAACACAACTGTAGACATGCTGTCAGCATCTACAGAACGCACAACGTGTAGCGACTAAGCTACACGACTACAGAATAACGTATTTTTCAAAGCCTCGGAACTGTAGTAGTAAGTGTAATGTTTTCCATAGAATTTTTTTTTTGGGAGGGGGGATGTGCCACGATATCCCTTCCTTCTAATTACGCCCCTAGGTCTTTTAGGTATGAAATTCTTGGCACATAATCTTTTATGTGTGTACAATACACCTTTATCATAAATAAATAAAATTACAGTGTTACTATTAAAAGTCTCATAGATAGAGACGGGAAATATTCGCGGGGTCACTGTCAAGTACGCTAGCCTGTAAATAATATCTCTGTGGACTCAAGCAGCCAGCAGTTGCTCATTGGCTGCTCGAAGACACAGAGATAAGGGACACGTTCAGTTATATTGTTATTACCGGCTCAGCGACTTCCAGGAGGCGTCAAATAAGTCAACGGCCAATTGTGAAAGGGGCATCACGAACCTATAGTTGCTGCAATTCTAGCATGTGCCTAAAATAAAACGCGAATTTTTCAGGTATCTACGTAGAGGCGCGTTGTCGGCGATAAGACGGCACGCACGCTATGGTAAGGAATTAAGCGCGTGCTGTGTCGTCCTTACAGCTTCCGAACTTCTAGGCCTCGTTCGCGCAAAATACACTCACTCAGGTGGTCACCTTAAGGGTGTTTAAGTGCGACAAAACCATATTTTTATATATTTATGAAATAGTGTTAGTTTTATAGACGATAATTGTGAGTAGTTTCCTCTTACAAAACAATTTTAGCCTTCATAGTTTTCTCATCACGGTGCGACAAAGTCGAAATTTGTTTGTTCTGCTGCCATGCAAATAGTGAAAGCCAACTAGCCTACTTGAATAAAATAATTCACGGTGATATTTCATCCCATGAGATATGCAATAAAGCATTTAAAAAGACCATAACGCGTTATTTTGAATTTAAAAAAAATCGCAAAAGTACAAGAAAAAAGTTGAAAATTCAGCAATTTTTTTAAATACAAAAATTGTTCACAGTAATTTGTTTTTAAATGTATCATTACTTAGCACGTGGCATGTTAATTCACTGTGAATTATTTCACTAACGCAAGTCAATTGGTTTTCACTATTTTCATGGCAGCAGAACATTCAAATTATGACTTTGAAACACCGCTATGAGAAAACTATGCGAGTTAAAATTGTTTCGTAAGAGGAAACAGTACTCACGAGTATTGTCTATAAAACTAACACTATTTCATATAAATATAAAATTATGATTTTATCGCAGTTGAACAGCCTTAAGGGGTATTGATCCCTACCACCTTGGATTTATCTGTTTCTTCTCGATAACTTCTGTTCCAATTGATCTATCAAAATTTTTGTCACCACAAGGCATAGATACAAACTTAATAGATTTTCTGTAATTGCTGGAACCATAATATATTAATTATTTTGCAACGGGAAACTGCTGAAAAGGAAAAATTGTTTTATTTACGGGAGCGACTACAGAGGCCGCAACATTAGCAGAAACAATGTCATATGGATTCCAAAAAGTGAATGAAACAATAAACTATGCCTTGTCAGCGTGAAAAAGTAAAACAATGTGTCTATTCCCTGATTTATAAGAAAAACCGTAAAACCGATCTGACAGGGATCAATCCCGCTTAATAGTGCATGAAAAACTCTATGCTGCATTCAATGCTAAAATCGTTAGTTTAGAATTGTAGGTTTCTCGAAGCTAATTTGCAAAACTTAAAAAAACGACAATCCTAGACTTTCTAAGCAAAAATTTTTCTCAAGTATTGTTTTTCTGAAGAACAGTCTCTATGACGCCGAAATCTCGTGCATTTACTTGCTGCGTAAGAGATCATGCTTAACAAATGCATCATTATGGGTAAATGCTCGCTCATAAAGTTGGCAAATATAATTATGAATGAATACGGTTTTGTAGTTTTTCTATACTGACTTTAAAAAAGTGTAGATATCGATTGAAGAATTCGGCGCTTATTTTTTTACCACACGCTCAGTCGCCATATTGAATTTTATTATTTTTCGCTTTTTTGGAATTATAAGAAGAAAAATGTTATATATGCGATTACACCGCAAATTCTAGTCACATGTCACTACAATATAGACTTTGCGATTTGGCTGTTAACATACAATTACGTCGCTATGTGTGGTAATTTTATTTGTATTCATAATTTGCCCGACAAATTGCGACCTAACTATACATTACTAGGTCTATTGCCATGGTTGTATTGTAGCTCAAGGTAAATATAATTTGCGGTGTAGTCGCCGATTTAATATTTTTCTTCTCAGAAATCCAAAAACGAAAAATAATAAAATTCAAAATGTATATACTGAAACCGAACCTCAAGGCGGCCGCCTGCCTGCCTTGCAAACAACGTTGCAGCGTGGTAGTAGAACACTTTTTTTTTTAAGAAACTTTTCAACGTGTATATAATGTGTGCGTTTACAACAAGAGCAAACATTTCAAACGATTTCGGAATGGTAGTTTTAAAACATCACGTTAATTAGAAAGATCATTTCGGGACCTCACAAAATGGCTAAAAACGGATTTTTAAATCTATTATAACTAAACAATTACTTACGGAATTCCTATGAAACTAGACAAAAAGGTGTATTGTATTTCACTTAAAACTTTCCACCAATAAAATGATGGGGTCACCACTGAAAGTGTCAGTCAGGAGAGTGATATACTACTGCGCGCCGTTTCAGTGTCTTGCACTAGAGGTGATACCGCACTGAATGTGAGTCTGTCAACATCGCCCTTGGTGTCGTGCCTCACTCACACAAACACATGGCCACCAGGCGGGCGCCTTAAGAAGTGACAACACAATATTTTACAAATAGAAAATTTGCAGTATTGTTTCATGCACTGAATCATGTAAGTGTTCATTTATCTGGTTATTAGGCTACTTAACCACGTACGGCTTTCTGAAAACTATTTTTGCGCTGTAAAGAGACTTCCTAATGAGCACACAATTTTTGTGACCCTGAAAAAAAAAGGGTACCTCTTAAAAATAAAAAATTCAAAAATCCGTAAAATGGAGATCGAGATATCGTCGAGAAAAGTACCCGTACCAAATTTCAAGTCGATTTCTCAAACCGTTTAGATTCTACAGCCCAAAACGTGCTAAAAGTAAAAAAACAGGACCCTCCTGTCACAACATCTCCTCCGTGGGATGGGAGGTTTCTTGGTTCGGAGGGGGGATCGACGGAGTAAGTATGGGAGGTGTGTTAAAATTTGGTTTGGGCACGATATATCCTACGATACGGGCGCTGCGCGAGGTTATGTTACAACACAAGATACCATAACATAATAATACCATAACAATATACATAAACTACTTACATGGGGGTAACAAGACATTGTGGACACCCTGTAATACTTTACAATAAATGAGAAAACAATTGTAACACTTCTTAGCACTCACAGACATCTCTGTCGTAAACATACAAATAATTTTTTACAGTGACTGCTCTGTTAGATGGCAGGGGATCAGTATTTTTTTAAGTTCGCCTTTTTTTTACTGTGACTTTCCGCACACGTGTGAAATGTGCAAAAATATTTTCCCCCCAAACTATTGCCATCAGTTTGAACAGTGTAGACCTACCAGGCAGGACCTAGTGTTCGCAAGTTAAGCATGTCATGTTTATTCGTCTGAAATGAAAGATGTATTTTTCGTACGCGCTGTGAGTTATTAAAAACGTTTTATTTTTAAATAAAATAGCAGTAGTGGCCAAACAATTTCACTGATGATTCAAACAAACAAAATAAAAGATATTAACTTTTGTGTGTGTAAACATTAGTCCAGGAGTTTGACTACGTTTTGATAGGAGATCTTTATAAGCTATTCGTATCGCCGGCTGTAGACAGGACTTCATTATTTTATCGCCCCTCCCAACAAGGTTGAAATTGGAGGAGGGGCCTCTGGCTTCGCCACTGAACTGGCTAAAAACAGATTTTTCAACATGTTATATATTAAAAACTATTCACAGAATTCGTATGAAACTACCGTAGAAGCGTGCAATGTACTTTGCTTAAATCTTTTCACCAATAAAATAAATGGGGACACCACTGAAAGTGTTAGTCAGGCGAGTGTTCTACGATACCACTGCACGTCGTTTCGGTGTATTGTGGTAGAGGTGATACAGTACCAGATGAGCCGGTCAACATCGCCCTTGGGGCCATGCCTCACTCACACTAACACACGATCAGTAGGCGGGCGCCTAAAGTGCTGACCATAATCTTTTCACTGCACTTCATTTTTTTAGTTCCGTTGACAGCATTCCGACTGTGTCAGTTGTCTATATGATTTGTACGTCGCAATGAATTCGCAACAAGGTTTACGTAGCAAGAGATAATGTCTTTGTTATTTTTTATACACAGCAAGATGTTTGCGATATGCGTTGTGCCTAGCCTTGAACCTGACGCAATACTTCATGTACTCACTCGGAGCTCCGCCAGATTTTGCAGAGCTTGCTTGTATCGTAGAGAAGGGTTGATAAGGGGAAGGTAGGGGTTGGGCTGAATTATCACGTTCTCGCGCTCCACTTGGCCTGCGGCGACACCAACGCCAGCTTTTTGAACTAACCTCCTGCGTGGCCCGGAGGATCCATTGTTTTCCGGGCGAAGTTGCCCCCCTCCCCCCCTCACATCGTCATGTCGACCGCGCACGCCTTGCCGCATGAATTGAATTCACCCGTAACAAAAGGGGGAAACGTTGGAAGTGATAAGGGAAGGCGTGGAAGGGGTTTGCGAAGCGGGAGGGGGGTGGCGGCAGATAAGAGAAGCGTGTAGGAGAGAGGGGGTGGGAAGTGCAAGGGGGTAGGGAGTGAAATCAGCCACAACAACCATTAATTAGCTATTGATCGAGCGTAAGCTCATCCCTTGAAAAGCGTGGCTGAAACGCGGAGTCCGCTGCACCGATGCGTCGGGCTGTGACGCGGAAACTCTGGTTCGACTACCGCCTTCGTTTGAGGGGGAGTGTTGGAAAATGTTATTGTATTTTCAGTTTTTGAGCCATAATATTTATTCAAATGGTAACTTATTATCGAAATTTTCTCTTCAGCAAAGCGTATGATACATGCCTACTCGTGGTAAACTATTTGACATAAATAATAATGGAATCGTTCATTACTTTGTCATGCAGAATCATGCAAGTGAATTATAGATTAACTCTCAAGAATTATATTGCAATAATTCTGCAAGACAAATTAATTAAAGGTTCCATTATTATTCGCGTCAAGCAGTTTACCAAAAATATATTTTATGCTTCGTTGAAGAGACAATTTTCATAATACTGATTTAATAAATATCATGGCTCAAAAACTTGAAATACAATATTATTTCTAAGAAAGGATGATACATAATTAATCGCTAAAAGCATCGCTTTAGATTTGTAGGTTTCTCAAAAGGTAATTTGCAAAAATAAAAAACAGCAATCCCAAACAATATTTATTGCCAACTTTCTGAGCAAAAATTTTGTCGAGTAACGTATATCTGAAGAACAATCTCTGACACTAAAATCTAGTACATTTAATTGCACCGCGCGAGATCACGCTTAACAAATGCATCGTTCCGGGTAAATGTTTGCTCATAAAGTTGGCAAATATAATAATCAAGGATCGCTGTTTTGTATTTTTCCTGTATTGATTTTAAAAAAGTGTAGATCACATTGTAGAACTGAGCGCTTATTTATCTTCCACGCAATTTTTATCACCATTTTATTTATTTTTTATTTGTACCAGATATGTTTTTCTTATTTTAGAAACACAAAATGTGACTATGGCTTTCATGAAATTTTTTTATCTGTCATAGTTTTCGCGTAATGGCTTGTTAAAGTCATATTTTGCATGTTTCCGTTTTAAGGACCACGCTAAAACCAACTGATATACCAAACTGAAAAAAATCACAGTGAATAAAGACATTGCAGGCTACAATGTTATGCTCATAAAATTAAAGAGTAAACATTTTTGTATTTAAAACAAATTATTGAATTTTTTAAATTTAAATTTTCAGTTTCGTCATCACGCTTCACCCTAGTCTCTAAGTCACTGAACTAGTGTGCAGTCTTCTTCCTGACAACTCGTCTCTATGAGATATTCAGTAGTGACCCAATCATTTTATGACGTTGAATTAAAGGTCAATGTGTATTGTACACGTATATACCGTTGGAAAGACACTGCGCCTATATTTTAATACATAACGATACCCTCATGAGAAAACCTCGTAACTCCATTTTTTTAGATTTTCGTTTTATTTTTACATTCTACCCCGAAAAAAATTCCTTATCAACTGCGAAAAGCACGCATCTCCAGTTATGTTTTTCAAAAATTTAAAAGCAAAAATACGAACTGTCGCAAATTCATTGTTGGATTGTAACAAGCGAAAAACTCTCTCTCCTGTAAAAAACTGATTTTGGAGATACGAGGTTTTCACATGTTTCTCCAGATATGTTTTTTTTTTAATATTAAAGCAAAAATTAGAGCTCACGAGGCTTTTTTGTTGGATTGTAACCAGCAAAAGACTCCCTCTCCTGTTAAAAAATAAATTTTGGAGTAACGAGGTTTTCACATGAGGGTATCGATAAATAGGACAGCAAAGACACCCATTTTCTGCAGCGCGTATTTGAAGTTAGAGCTAAATGGAGGAGCAGAAATGGGCATACACACGTTGTTATAACATTGCCCTCAAGCCGGGCAGAGAGAGGTTCGAGCTGCAACTAGGTCAGCATTGGGAAACCACGGAAGAAAGCAACTCACCTCACCCCCTCATAGTGGCGCAATAATGAGGACAAGCACGTCGATATAACGCCTTCTTACCAAGTAAACGAGATCTTTCGTCCGCCAGCACTCATCCGATTAATAACAGCCCAGTTCTCCGGGGCTTGAGGGTCGAGACCCGGCGGGTGCGTGCTCGTCAGTCGATGCCGTCTAACTCATCAATCCAGTTTTCAGTAAGGTCGTCAGATCTAGTTATTTGGCACTTAACAAAATATATTAATAATCAGTTATATTGCGCTCGCCTCCTAAATTAATATAATACTTGTAACCGTATTTGTATTCAGAGTACCTGCCATCGTAGTAGAGTAAATGCCCACTAAAACATAACTGTTTTAAGTCATTTAAACCTAATAATATCTAAATAAACACATAGTATAGCTACCGTCTGAGTGAAATCCCCCAAATAGTAATAACTTGTAACAGCAACCAAATAAATAAAACACACAAATATATAAATGTTGTAACAACGTGTAAAGTACTTTAAATGCTATGCATAAGCAGTTTTAGAATCATCTGGTAACGGCCGAAGTTCTACTAACCGTTTGGCGGTTTACGTCTGCTATCTTAGAGACCACGCATTTAAGACGTGGCAGATAAATAAGCGCTGAGTTCTACAGTTGAGGACTACACGTTTTAGAAGTCATATAGAAAATCTAAAACAACAATCCTTGGTAATTACATTTGCCTACTTTATTAGCGAACATTTACTCGAAAATCTGCATTTCTTAAGAGTGATCTCTTGCGCCGCAATTAAATGTGCGAGATTTCGGCGTCAGAGATTGTTGTTCAGATATACGTTACTCGAGAAAAAAATTTTTGCTCAGAAAGTTGGCAAAAATTATTGTCTGGGATTGCTTCTTTTTTTATTTTTTATTTTTTTTGTAAATTGGTTTCGAGAAACGTACAATTCTGAACTGATTCATTCAGCGCTGAATTACATACCGTGTATTCTTAAATCATCCGTCGACGTGTTGGCGCTAACGAGCGTTGATACTAATTTGTAACGTTCTGTCCAATCCACCCTTAGGGGTGTTCAAGTGAGGTAAAATCGTTATTTTGTATTTACAATTAATAGTGTTTTTTTGCAGACGTTACTTGGGAAAACATGCTCAGCGAATTTACCTATTATGACACTTCAAAGTGAAAATTTGCATATTTTTACGTCTTACCCACCACGAAATCAATAAATTAAAGTTAAATGAAATATTTCACAAACTACATGCCACGGGCTACTGCATGACGCATATAAAACACATTACAAAATAGTTTGCATAAAAAATTGCGAAAAGTAGCAAAACATTCTGAGTTTCAGCAGCCCGTCTGGTTGAATGTATTTTGCGCGTCCAAAGCTCGGAATTGCGGAAGCGGTAAGGACGATATAGCACTCACTACAAGCCTTCCCCTAAATTCTAGAAGCAAGTCACTGAAATGTCGCGTAGTCTTCTCGCCAACTGACCTCTATGAGTCATTCAGTTGTGACCCTTTCACTTTTTGCCGTAACATTTGAGATAAAGGTGAATTTTCCTAACCCATGCATTAAAAAATATTCTAAACCGTTCATGCGTAAAAAAGGACCGCAAAAACCCTCATTTTCGCCATTTTCCGCCTCGTGAAAATAAGTTGTGAATATCAGTGGTGGAACAGGAAAAAAACATTCACGCGTGGAGCGATCATTTAATGTTATTACTAAGCAGACATCACTTGCGTACGTTCAGTCGTTATCGAGTGAGTGAGAAAATTTGTTCAGCGCTTAACATTGAGGTCTTTAGCAATGTGAGTATGGAGCAGCGCCGGAATGACGGGGCGGGGGGAACGGGAGATCCCCGAGAAAACCCGCCGACCAACGGCATCGTCCGGCACGATTCCCACGTGCGAAAATCCGGAGACCGACACCGCTGGGAATCGAACACGGATCGCCTTGGTGGGAGTCGAGAGGCCTGTACTTGTATTTGTAGGCACAACATTTTACGACCTTTGCTACGACAGTACATGATATATATATATATATATATATATATATATATATATATATATATATATATATACATATAACACTTAAAAAAACGGTTTCATGGTGGCAGCAAAATGTTTTGTAAATATGGACCTCGCTAATTTTTTTTAATTAGTTACAAA
Source organism: Medauroidea extradentata (assembly GCA_003012365.1). Lineage (NCBI taxonomy): Eukaryota > Metazoa > Arthropoda > Insecta > Phasmatodea > Phasmatidae > Medauroidea > Medauroidea extradentata. Next base: position 153,631 of record PNEQ01018149.1, on the reverse strand, counting down.
AATTTTTTAATTAATGCAAAATTTTACTGGGTTACAACCAGATATTTTTTCCAGTGTGTTCTGCATTGAGAAGAAGAGAGTATTGCTGCAGGAAGTTATTATTTATTTATTTACGTCTTCAGAGGCGCAGTTAAAGCAGAGTCGCCTTTTCTTAACTCGACCCATAACCCATACAATTTCACAGTGCATAAATTTAATAAATAAGTATTAAATATTATATATAAAAGTAGAAGAGTATAACTTAATACTATACAACCAAAATTACACTACAATAAATCAATTAGCTTACACTTTCACTCATTCATTCATTCACTCACATGCATACAATCGTACATAAAACAAAATTACACAAAAAATAAATGCATTAGCAAACACTGTGTCTTATTCGTTCACTTACATGTATACATTTATAAACACAACTTCTCGAAAGTGTAGCTTCATCAACTCAAACACCGGAGTGATTAAGATAGAACATAATTTAGTTTTATCTTTAAAGAACTGACACTTTTTATATTCCTGGATTCAGATGATAACGTGTTCCATGCTTTAGACGCGGCAATAGTGAAGGAGCTCGAACAGAATTTGGTGTTGTGTAAAATGCGGGTGAAATAGTTATGAGATTAAAGGTACTTATTTCCGCACAATTTCCAAGGCATTGAAGGAAATACAGTATTAACGATTGTACAGCAATTTTGGTTGCACTGAGATGAACAAGAAAGTCAGTGGTGGCTTATATGTTTGTTCAACAGATACTGAGCCACATTTAATATATTTTAACGTGTAATTTTGTATCCTTGCTCCCGCCACAACTGCGGGTTAAGCATGACCCTTAAGAGGGCGTGGTACATGATTCAACCCTAAAAGCATTGGTATATAACTGTAGGTTTCTTGAAGCCAATTTACGAAAATTAAACAATAGCAATCCTAGACAATAGTTTTAGCCTATGTTTTAAACAAACTTGTTTCCAGTGTTACAAACTTTTGAGCACAATCTCTGACGCCGGAACCTCGTGCATTTAACTGCGGCGCAAGACATCACGCGTAACGTTGTGTAATTCTGGGTAATTATTTACTCATAAAGTTGGCAAATACCATTATCTAGGAATATCATTGAGTATGTTATCTAAATTGGCTTCGGCTTCGAAGAAAGCGTAGAAATCAATTGATGATTTCAGCATTTATTTATCTACCACGCACTCTTAAGAGTACAAAGTACCTGATGCAATTTTCCGCAATTGAGGCACGGTGACAGGCGAGTGAAAAGGGTCATATTGTCACGCTTGACGCAAACCGCTTCGCCTTTATGTGGTAGTCATTTACCAATGGGAGATTAAGCGGTGAATCTACAATTTTATTGGTGGATAGTATGAAGTGAAGGCTAACACATGCTTTTTAGTTCGTGTTTAACGAATCCAGGTCGTAGCAGTCTAAACGACTGTTTCTAGCTCTTTTAAAGTGCCCCAAAATCTATGCTTGCTGCGTGTATAAAAATTTGGAGCATAAAATTTTGGGTAGATATCAAGTTTAGCTACACATACAAAAATCCCGTAAAAATTGCAGAGGTTCAGAAACTGGCAGACGATGAAAGCTAGGCTGGTTCGTGCGTCAACAATCGTGTGGCCTTTATGTGCGGGTCTCGAAAACAGCGTGCAGTGTTTCGGTCGGTGGCTTTTTCCTGGGTCTATAAGCGGTGACACCATAACTTTATTTATGGAAAGCGTTTGGTAGAGTCCAGCGCATGTTTCTCTATTTTAGTTTTACGATTTTGCTTGGTATTTTTTACACGACAACAGTCTGAATAAACTGTTTTTTTTTTTTGGGCAATTTTGAGGTGCCCGAAATCATGTTTCTGATCATGATATCTAAAATGGCAGATATAGAGCAGCATAGTTTGAAAAATGTTTTCCTTTCGTATATAAAGGTCCGCGGTGGCCAAGGGGTCAACAAGGCAATCCGGGTTCGATTCCCGGCGGGGTCGGTCCCCGGATTTTAGCATGTGGGAATCGTACCGGACGATGCCGCTGGTCGGCGGGTTTTCTCAGGGATCTCCCGTTTCCCCCGCCTATTCATTCCGGCGTTGTTCGATACTCACATCATGTCACCCCCCCCCCCTTCACCAGCGCTAAAGATGTCGCTGACCAAAATCTCTCACTCACTTTCGTATATAAAATATCAAACACACGTTCAGTAGTATCTCTTAGCAAATGTTTCTCCTAACACGCTGCAACATTTCTCGTGCGGCAGCTGTAAAACAGGGCTCTTAAATTAATTCACGGAAGTCGTCATTTCGGCTGTAACTGAGGTTGAGAAATGCCATGAACTGTGGACTAACGGTGTGAGTCTGGAAGGAAACGGATGGCGTTATGTTGTATAAATAGTCAACGTCATGCCAGGGACAGCACAAATGTAATCCCACGCGTTCTAGACCTCTTTCCTTCCTTAAAAGTGGAACGGTATGAGAAGATGTGCCTTCGCTGTGAACGAATGATGTCGACGTAATACCGTCCATATACAGCAGAGAAACATTTACTACCGACACCGTTATTAACTGTTAACAGCCCAGCGAAGTATGACAGTCCAACATCTTCAGTCACTAATAATACCTTCATTACATTGTAGGCATTAGTGTTTGTTTTGTAGACATTACTCGTTGCTATATTTTTTTCAGAGAAAAAAAAATATCTTTTATAGAATTTACGTGACGGACTATCAGACTCGTAATTTACATGTCAGACGACCGTACAAGTAACTAAAACTGATTTATAGTACTTAAACATCAATATCCGAAATGGGCTACTTCAATAAATGAATACATTTATTTTATACCTTCGCTTTTAAAAAATGCAAGAATAAAACCCTTAAAATCTCTAATATACAAAATTAGTGAGTTGTGTATTTTACGTATTAAGTAAAGTAGTCAGTGGTAAAGTGTGTCACCTATGAATAATTTCACTTAAGGAAGTCGGTTAACACCCCCCCCCCCCCACTCCATTTTATTTTTCATTTGTGCGTCTCTGTAGCATTCAAATTTTAACTCTGCCATTATGTTAAAACTAATTCCGTAAAAATATTGACATGTTGCGAACATGTGTCCACAGCGTTTACAAAGAAACACTATCGCGTAGTAAAAATATAAAATAAATATAGTAGTCGCATTTGATTTTCAAAAGATGCTTCACGAACTAAAGGAAATTAAGTTTAGGCAAATTATTCAACAAAACTTTATTTAATGTGTATCATGTATGTGTATTATGCAGTACTATACTCCCAGAAAAGTTCACAATAAATGTTGCAATGTAGCTATCTGTTTTAACGTCTCATCAAAAGCTTAGTTTTTTTTCAACGATTCTCCTGATTACTAATTCGAAGTTACACCAAACAAAAAAAACCTCCCTCGCAGGATCAGCCAACAGTTTTCTATCCCTCGGTCGGCACGTTTCGTTGGCAAGAACGCGCCTCCAAGGCAAGGCGAGTCCTCCAAGGAGCAGTGATACCAACACAAGTCCCTCGCCGCCGCGCGGGACAACCATCAATTTCCCTGGGAAAAGGCTCGTCACCGCGGGCGATGGGCGAGCCGGGGGCACACACAGGCACGCATCAGCTGAGCGGAATGGCTTCGAGAGCGGTGTGGTTGTAGGGAGAGGGGGGTAAGGGAGGAGGTGTATGATGGCGAGGGGAAGGGAGGGTAAAATTCAATTGATCCCGGTCGAGACGGTGCTGCCATCTGTCTTCGTCAGCGCCAAGTCGTGCAGCCCATCCGCGCGCCTTAACATGCTTTGCGGTGCGATTCAGTTACGGCCCACACACTACACCACCTAGGCAAGAGCTACTGGCATTTACCTTTCCGCTACCAGCACCATAGTTTAGCAGGTAATTTGCAAAATGATCAAACACATTTTGGATTTGATGATAGTGACAGTGATTCTTGGGACAGTATTAGTTCATTACGTGTTCTGTTGTACCTTTCTCGTCCAACCCCTCGTCAACTGTTCACAGATTTCATTGGTACAACAGTTCACATACTGATATTGTATTAGCTCGGAACTATCGAGTCATCTCTGTATAGCCTACTCGGAGAACCAGTGCCAAACACATGGCTAACTTTTCACCTAAAGTGTGGCATATATACTGACCTCTTAATAATAATAAATAATAATAAATTCGTCTTTATTAGGCGCAGTTAAGGCATATATGCCTTATCTTACACTGAACCCATATAAGGTACATACAACACTTATTTTAGAGATTAAAATTAAAATAAAATAAAATAAAAATTAATAGCAATAAACTATACTACCTAACTAACAGTAATAGCCTTAATGTTTACAAAAGACAGCCACGCTGAACAGGCACTTGAAAACTTTATATAGTTTTAATTTTAAAACACAGTAAGAAAGAAACAAACAATTAACACTAAGTGCAGTCATACGTACATTCATACAAGCATTCGTTCAATATGTCAACTTTGAAGATCGTGGTCGCGCAGTAGCAAGCACTGCAACAACTTCGTCTTGAATTGGTTGATGGAGAGATTGATACATATATTTACTAAATTATAGTCCTCGCCGCGAATGTTCTGACTCAGCTCATTCCAGAGTCTCGTAGCCGAGACACTAAAGGAGTTAGAAAAGTAGTTAGTTTTATGGGACTGTATTAATAATTTACTACTATCAGTTTTTGAACGGGCGCTTACTTCATGTGAGTGAGAAAGGAAACTGAAGCGATTACGTAGGTAACCAGGAGAGTTGTCGTGCAGCACTTTATTTAACAGCAGCAAACAGTGAAATTTTCTTCTGCCGCGCCAATTCAACCATCGCAGTTTACTGTACCACTCACTAAGATGATCTCTGGATTTTAAATTAAAAACAAAACGGACACACATGTTCTGCAATCTCTGTAAGCGCATGTTAAGATGTTTGTTCAAGAGCCACTTTGTGAAGAAAAAGAAAGATGAGGAAACGAGCATTAAGAGTCTAGCTACCTGCTGCTTTGCGGTGCTTCGCTGTATCGATGTAACCAAGTTTAAAAATTCACCATGTTTTTTTTATAAACATTCGTTTTCGGCCTCTAAATATGGCTGCTAATAGATTTTTCAGGCGGTGTATGTGGGGAAATATAATCCGTATTCGAACGACACAAAGACAGTAACATGCACTGGACTTTACTTAATATGTTCAACAAAAATAATTTAATTAATTACCAGAGTTTCAAATCCTATGATTAAAGGAAGAGATACTGCATAACATATATGTTTACAATTTACACAGTTAGCGCTCCATTTAATTTTTCTTCACACTCACTAACGCAGTTGATCCAGGGAGACACCTTAACATTTAAATCTTAAATTTTCACAGTAGCATATGCTCAATTATTTCCTGTATAATTTGTTGGGTTTATTCCACTACCATTAAGGAAAGTAGGATCGTTAGTCATACTGACAAATTCTTGTCGAGGCTTCCAAAAGAATTATAATATAGCTTGATAAGTACTTATTAAATCGTCTAATAACAGCTATGGGATTAATTTATATAAGCAGCCAATCAACATCACTTAGGAATTGACACTGTCTATTTGTCTACAACAGTCCACAGACCATAATGTTCCTATCTTACAACGAATGTTGAAAATTCACACGTATCCCCAAGACATTATGTTGAACAGCTCAATCCTGGGAGCATATCGAGCGAGAAAAATAACAGTCTTTACCACTACATTCGATAAGTTCTAGACGCTGAAAAAGCCTCAAACACAAACCCATTTTCATTTTCAGTTTATGCAGCGAACGAATTATGTTACGAGTACTAAACTTACGTTACTGACGTGCTTGTCTAAACCACGAGACAAAAGAAGAATGTATAATGTGTCGATTTTAATGAGAGTGAAATGTGACAATTAACAGTAATGTTCTCAACTGCAAATTGAATCTTTATTAGTAGCAAAGGTAGTACAAAATAAATGGGACCATATATATTTTTTTTTTACATGCCACTGTCTGCAGTGGCTGCAAAGTTAAAAATGGTTTTGATAACTGCACAGAACACTGAAGAGTACAGAAGCGAAACTACTGCTTGCGTGGCGAATTAAAACTACACGAGTTCGCAATATGGCGACATTGGCCAGCAATATTGCGAGAAATTGTTCGCTAATCATCATCTACTGATGAACCAGTAAGGAACGTTCCAAAGCTCGAGGCAACCAATCGGTCCATGTCTGGAGACTCGTGTAGCCAATTATCAACCGAATACGCTTACCTCAAACACAACGCCATACCTTTAGTTTCCGTACGCATACTTATTCTATACTAATTTCTCCAGAAGCATAGTGGCTCGAGATTTATCAAGCCATGCAGGACAGCACGGACGTTAGCCCGGATATTCCACAAGAAGCGATTTCCCCAAGCGTCTAATGCCGGCCCCTATCCAGGTAAAATAGCTTTATCAACATTTATGTTATAACAAGGCAGAGATAAAAACATTCAGTTTTCTGTAATTGTTTCAACATCAATAGTTTTATTATTTACTGACATAAAAATCTAACAAGAAGAAAGTGATTTCCTGAAGGAGTATGGAGAGAGGTTTACGGATGTTATAATTATTTCAAAATCAAAACGCAAATTTTTGAATTTTGGTTACTGTACACAGGCCTATATATTATCGTACTAAAAATTATAAAAAAAATACTGTTTTCTATTTGTATGGATTTTGGGGTTTCAATTCCTTATTTTCTAAATATCGTTTTAATTTTTTACTCGAAAGCAAAGCATACTACCGCCCAGTGCTATACAATTAAACGTCCGCTAATAGAATATCTACTCGGCGGAAAAGTCTCAACGAATTATGGTGAGTAGTTGAGATTTTATCAACGACTACGTATTCCAGTCGTTCGCTCGACATCGTACCTTTCCATACCCCTTAAGAGGCCGTGGTACATAAATCAACGCAACGCTAAAAGTATTTATCTTTAACTGTAGGTTTATTGAAGCCAATTTGCGAAAACTGAACAATAGCAATCCTAGACAATAGTTTTAGCCAACGTTTTAAACAAAATTGTTTCCAGTGTTACGAACTACTGAGGCACAATCTCTGACGCTGGAACCTCATGCATTTAACTGCGGCGCAAGAGATCACGCGTAGCGAAGTAGCAATTTTGGATAAATATTTACTCTTAAAGTTAGCAAATACCATTATCTAAGATTGTCATTGAGTATTTTATCCTATTGGCTTCGTAAAAAAGCGTAGAAATCAATTGATATTTTCAGCGTTTATTTATCTGCGACTATTAGTGGTCACAAAAATAACAGAAACCATGCCGTATTGATTCCAAAAAGTGGATCAATCAAAACCTGCTCTAACTTGAGAATTGAATGAGATTACCTTCTAGGGTATGTTTAATTCTGTAGCGCGGTGGCAACTGTGTTTGTCTTATAAATAACAAAATACGATGTGTTTCTAAATAAAAAGACAAGGTTCATAAGTTTTTAAAGTAATTTAAAATTCTCATGTTTTAATTTGCACTACCCAGACATGTTTTATTTTAAAAAAATATAGGCCTATAGTGCGTATGCCAATTTTTATCAGCAAAAATAAATATATATGATTACTAAAGGAAATGTTGAAAAGTATATTTCATGGTTCCATTAAAAACAATTTTTATGAATATCCATGTTTACTCGCACATTGACACGTGATAATGCACTGCTCCAATTTCCGGGTTTCGCTCTAGAGATTCCCAGCTGACTACGACCCTGACACTGAATAATTCCCCTCTAAACAAGTCTCCGCTCGCCATTACGTTTTTAACACGCGTGTTTCCCCTGCATGGATTTTGCGTGTCCCACTAACGTAAATTAATGACCTTTCAGTGGAAGAGCTTGTGTCCACCTGAACGTTGTTCCGATCGATAGAATATCTGATCGGAATTACAACATATGCACACACTGGGATTTTTTTTTAAGCTAGGTAACGAACAACTGTTTTAATTGTGTATTGTATGTTGCACTTTATTTTGTCACGTCATGATGATGAAATTGCATCAGACTCCTTCCAATACCGATTTACATGGGCATAGTCCTAGCATTTTTAGTTACACAACAGCCAATATTAATACAGTTGTAACTACCTGTTCGTGTAAGTAAGACTGGAAAATGATGAATTAAGATGGGTTTATTTAAGATAAAATCTTTCATAATGCCCCTGTCTTGAGATTTTGAACATTTATTTTTGTAACTCATACAGAAAAAAAAAACGTAACCGTAAATTGTACAACATAGTGCTTATGCCCCTAATTAAAAATTATACACTTTAAAACAGCAAAGCTTCCATCTGAATTGTTACTAAAGAAACGCACCATTGTTGTTTTTTAGGTGGACTATAACAGTCAAAAATATTCAGCTCAAGTGTTGTACCATATATCGGTGGAAGTTATTGTCGTAGCCAATAATCAACCTAATATTTGCATCTTCTTTAAATTATGTCATTAGGCGTAATTTGCGAAAAAAAAATTATATGATAAACAACGTCAAACCTCAATACGCCGGATGACAGCATTATGTAAGTAACCAACTAAAAACCAAAATAATAAAACTTTAATAATAAAATGCTTTTTTACATAAAACTTTTTTTTGTAAACGTATTTTTTAAAATAAAAAACGTATGGTGTTTGTCAAAATTATGGTCGCGCAACGTTGTCCCAACTAAAATTAACATGCCAAAAATATGTTAGCTAGACTATCGTAAGAGGTCATTAAACTATTTCAAAGTTCCTTCCAAAGCGTAACTCTAAAAATTTCGTCATAGAATTTGAGATTGGATGGAAGTAATTTTATATTTCTCATTTCTAAATTTTTGTATAGGTGTTGTATTGTTAGTTTCATAACGTTCGCACAACATAAAAACACATATCAAATGCCAACGATATTGTTATTAACTTGTTGAACTAGCTATATCAACCATTTAAAAGTTCTAAAAAAGTCTCAGTTATCGTGTTCTTTTTTTACATTCTATGAAGTTCTTATATTTAACATTTCGATTGTTTGTTTCATAAAACTTTACAGACGTTTATTTTTGGGCAACTTTGTATTTATGTACTCTGTGTGTTCCAATACTACACATGTAACAGATTCAAATTATTTCCAACTTACGCCGAATGTAGGTTTGCTATTGAGATAGTTTGTTCTTTACTCAACTTTCCTTCACTTTAATTCCAGAATTATCATTGCTTTCGTGACTGATTTTCGTGCCAACAGACAAAAATTGGCAAAATAAATTGTGGGTTACCAAAACGTATATAAAAATGGAATATTCCAGTTGTTATTGCTATGATAAGGCCTAGCGGGCCGGCCACCCGGAAAGCGAGAGAGGTCCGAGCTACAACTAAGCCAGCGTTGGGAAACCACGGAAGACAGCAACTCACCTCACTCCTCTCGTAGTGGCGCAATGATGAGGACAAGCACGCCGATATATGGCATTGTTACCAAGTACACCAGGTCTGTCGTCTGCCAGCACTCTTCAGATCTACAGCAGTCCAGCTCTCCCCCGGGGCTAGGATCGAATCCCGGCGGGTGCGTGTTCGTCCGTCGATGCCGACTACCTCATCAGTACAGCTTCGGTAAGGTCATCAGATCTAATTATGTGGCAGCAATCCTCAACTTAACATCATATATCAACAATCATTAATATTGCGCTCCCCTCCTTAATTAATGTAATACTTTGAAAACGTCTTTGTATTCAGAGTACCTGCCAATCTTGTAGAATAAATGCCCGCTAAACCATTAATGTCTAAAACATTTAACCCTAAATAATATCTAAATAAACCCAGAGTGTAGCTACCATCTGAGCGAAACCCTCCCAAATAATATAAATTTGTAAATGCAACCACACAAATAATATTATTAGTTTTGTAACACTATATAATTTTAAAAAATGTTTAAACAGTATCCTTAACACTACGAACTATTTTTAAATTACCTTAAATATTACTCTTTTTCTTATAGGCTAATTTAAACAATAGGAACCTTGTTAGGTAACGAGTGAGTCTAGAAAAGCGGATTCAATAATAGGTAATTTCCTGCTACATTAACGCTTTACACTCCAAGGTAAGTGGACTTTACGTCTCGTCCACAGCGAGGTGATTATAGTCGGTGACATACAACTTGCTACGATGACAGGAGCTAGGAGAGGAGTCGGCCATAGCCTTTGTCAAGGAACCGTCCCAGTATTCGCCAGGAGCAATTTCAGGAAACCAGGAAAACCGAAATCAGGATGTCCGAAGCCGGGTATCGAATCCGGGTCATCCCGAATGCGAGGTCAACATGTTACCATTGTGCTTCCCAAATTTTTTTAATGACTGCGACCAGTTTTAAAGGATTTAAATTTTAAGAAGGGTTCTCTTTCCTACTTACGGTATAAGAAATAATATTATAGCTACGCTGGTAACACTTATGCTTTAAATTCCGATTATCACGAAATAAAATGTTTCCTAAAAATCATTTCAGAATTATAGTGTATTTTTGTTTTAAAAATGTCTCAATATTGTTGAAATTTCGAAGCGAATGAGTGCTTTGGTTGAATCACAGAGATTAAAATCTTTATTATAAGGAACGTAATTTACTAATCTCACTATTCTTCGTTTATACTACCGTACCGAGATTACATGAGTAACGTAACAACTGGGGCCGGGGGGGGGGCAAATTACCTGCCCCCTCTGAATTGGTGAGCTTGTTTCGCCACTGCGTTACACGATGCTGTTTATATATGTACATTGTATACCTAGAGTAAACATACAGAAACATACATATTGATTATTGTAGTGGATCGGTTCTTTGCATGTTTAAAATACGTAACGCTACACTATTCATCATCTTAGTAAGGTTTAGATGAGATTTAAATTTTTTCTTAAAGAAAGTAAGACTTGTTACAGTTTGAATCCCTTCTGGAATACTGTTGTATGTGTATGATTATATAATGTTTTCTCTTGTTGTAATATATATCTTAGTTGCAGGGTGACTGATGGGAAACACAGAATTGACCACGGCAGAGAAAAATTGTAGGTGGACCCAAAGTCACATCCAGACAATCCTGGATTGATTGGGCCGGCATCACCAACTTCCAGCGGAGAATTCCGATGCGTGATTAGTCCACGACGGTTGACCGGGGCAGTGGAAGGGGTTGAAGGGGAGAGAGGAGGGTGAACAGGAAAACCAGTGAGGGGAAATAACAAATGTCGCGATGCTCCTGTGTTTGAGAGTTTTAATTAGTTTCTGCAGTTCTTTTCCCCCTTCTCTCGCGCTTAGGAATTTTTTTTGTACTTTTTCTGCTGTGCCACACGTTCTCCTTTCTCGTATTTTCTTACTGTAGCATTTTTTTTTACTTTTTTTTTTTTTTTTTTTTTTTTTTTTTTTTTTTTTTTTTTTTTTTTTTTTTTTTTTTTTTTTTTTTTTTTTTTTGCTTGTTCCAAGAAAGAAACAAATTTATCTTCTTCACTACTCCGTTTGTTTGCCCCTTCGAAAGAAACTAAAACGTTTTCGATGTTGTGACTTACGTACAGTACAAAGTTGCAGAAGTCGTGTGACGTCGACAGTAAAATTTGGTGGGGTAAGATCATTTAGGGCCAATAATACGAACCCACGTGGGAAAAATATTCATTTTTAATATTGAGCAATAGTGAAAAACTGCTGCTGTGAAATAGTATGCTATAAGTCAAAATAAACTGAGTTGAGAATTATGTTACCTGCTACCGTCTTTCGGGCACAGCCGAGATATAACGGCCTAATTGACGGGGAATTTTTAAAACTTACGTTATAAAGAAGTATGAAAAGGTACAATGTCGAGCGGACGACTGGAATACTCCTCGTCAATAAAATCTGAACTACTCATCAAAATTCGACGAGATTTTTTCGCCGAATAGATATTTTATCAGCGGACGTTTATTTATACAGCACTTTGCGGTAGCATGCTTTATTTTCGAGTAAAAAAATGTTTTTAGAAAAATAAGGGCTTGAAACCACAAAAGCTACAAAAATGGAAAACTCTGGTTTTCATAATATTTAATATGATAATATCTTGGCCTCTATAATACTCGCGTATTGATTTGAAAATAATTTTAGTATCCGAAAATCTATGCACGAGAGGTTTATGGATGTTCAAATTATTTTCAAATGAAAACGGGAGTATTTTTTAATACGTTTACTATGGAGGCCTAGATATCATAATATTACAGATTGTAAAAATGACAGTTTTCCATTTTTGTAGATTTTGTAGTTATTCAAACCCATATTTTTCTAAAAACAGTTTTTAATTTTTTACTCGAAAGAATAACCTACTACCTCATAGTGCTACATAAATAATCGTCCGCTGATAAAATATCTACTCGGAAAAAATCCAATCGAAATTTGGTAAGTAGTTCAGAATTTTTAACGAAGTTCGAGACCAACTTTTAAAAGCGACGGAGGTAGGTTTTTCTCGTGGTTATTCCCTTTTCTCCCATTACTGAACTCCGTCGTTGGTCCCCTTTAGGAACGAGAATCACGTTCAGTCTATGTCTCTGTGAAGAGGAGTTCGTAGCTTATTTACAGCTGAGCCTTATCCACATCCTATACGAAAATACAGGATGTGGCAACACGGCAAAGAGAATGTCCCCTCTTGCGCTCCACCTCCAGGTATTATTTTATGTCTGTTTAGTCAAGTAAACATAATGTTTGAACTGCTCGGGATTTTAATCTGCCGTCATAATAGGCAGGTCAGAACAGAAGTAGTAAAATAATTAAGATATATTTGCAGCGCAAGAAGGGACTAACTAACTACAGTGCTATGTTGCCACACTGTGCACACAAAACGTCATCGTACAACGTTTTAGCGCTAACATTTTAATCTCGAATTCAGCCCAGGATTCGAACCGTGTGCTAATTTTGCGTTCGTTTCAGGACAACCTGTATTATACAGCACGAATTCTTGATGATCTACTCGCATACGGTAGCCTCTTGAGAATTTGACTCTGGCAGAGATGACAAAATAAGTTGGGTTTAAATCTATTATTGTCTCTTTATACGTGTCTCTTTATTTACTTCCTTCAGTCCAAATGTTCCTAGAATTGCTTCTGTCGGTGGCAGAGTGCCGCAAAAACATCTCTAAACACGATCATGATATCACCGATGATGTGCACACATTTAACGCTGGTCAGCATAAATTAATACTAATATATAAAAAATAGTCAACATAAAATACGAGAAAAACATTTATGTTAGGTAACGTCTTTAGACTCGAAAGAAACAAGGGCCAATAAATAAATATTAATTTCACATTATTTCTGCCACTCTTGTATGAAAAAGGCGTCGCCGAGCGAATCTGAAAATTCGCCAGCAGGCCTGAATCACATTCGTAAGATCGTGGGTTCGAATCGTTGGATGGTGTCAAGTACCTGCCGCGAAAATTAAATATTTTCTATTTCACACCTACCCAGGAGAAACCGGGTCGATTCTCAATCCGACAATCATGATTTTAGTTTTCTGGACTTTTCCTGTAAATACTCTAGGTAAATACTGGGACGGGAACCATTGAAATACACAATCTCAGTTTCAGAGACAGTGAACTAAAATGACCTTGCTGACGACGATAACTTTTCGTGATCATTTAAGAGAAATCTGCGTATCTCAACTCCGTAAGGGACTTACATCATTCGGTTTCATTTGCTTTTATTATAACCAAGCTAATGTGTTTTTGCTGTTTTCGCGCTAATTATTTTTCTAGCCTCAAAGATAGCAGACATCAAAACTTTTTTCTGCAGGTTTTTTTTTTTAATTGTGTTTTCCATGTTGACTAATTTATGCAAGACAGTAGATATTATGGTGTTAGTTAATTATGCCGAAACCGTACAGTTTCCTGTTTTAAAATGTCAGCTATCGTGGCAAAAAAAAATCAATTAAAACAAAACTGTCAATCATTACAGCATTAATTAAGCATTAATAATTTTAAAATCAAAGGAGAAAAGTGAAAAATAACTGCAAATAAGGCATTAATGCGCTTGTTGGAGATTGTATAAGAAGTTGGCGCACACCCTGTCTCCCGAACAGTCCGTGATGACTCAATACGGGTATCCGATACACATGGCCGTGCATTATGCTCGAAAGGCAGGGCGCTTGTTCGTGTGTAGGGGAGGGGTGTTGGGAGGAGACGAGAGAATCCTATGGCTCTAGGAGCGCAGTAGAAAGGAAAAGAATGGAAAAGGGGGAGGGGAGAGGGTGTATAGACGAGGTGGGGCCAGGAGTGGGAGGTTTCCTTCGAGGTCTGCTGATGTGTTGAACCGGTCGTTAATCTTAATCCCGGCGTCTGAATCGCCAGCCACGAAAAACAGCCCCCAAAGATTCCCTCCCCCTGGTTACCCATACCACCTTCCCCCTCCCGGCCCCTCCTCATGCCAAGGCATTCGTCCCTACGTCAGCCGTGCCAAAAAGACTCGTCCCGCCTGCCCGCGTATCTCTCGGCTTGTGATGGAAAGGCGGGTGAAATAATCTTAACGTAATTATGACGGCATGGAGAAGCCAGAAGAAGAAGGAAATGGATCGAGCTCGATATTCCTTAGGAGCGTGGTCTGGAATTCCTATCTGATGTTAGGTGTTTTGGGAAACACAAAACAAAGTAGAAGCATTTACTTTTCATCTGTACCCAACGAAAGTCACTGTTTACAAAGATATAGAACCTTCACGAAGCATACATATGCTTGATTGTAATTCTAACGATCTGCTAAATAATCGTAAGTAAAAATGGTAATTCTTCTCAACGATATCGCGGTCACAACGTGGCTCAGTTATATTCAATTAATAATTAAAAATTAAGTTTTTTGCATTACCTAACATTCATACGAATGTAAGGTAAGGTAAGTGAGCTTCTCGTCTCGTCTACAGCGAGGTTATAAGAGACGATGACACACAACTTAGACAATGACGGGAGCTGGGAGAGGAGTCGGCCATGGCCTTTGTTAAGGAACCATCCCAGCGTTCGCCTGAAGCGATTTCGGGAAACCATGGGAAACCGAAATCAGGTTGGCCGGAGCCGGTGATCGAACCTGGATCCTCCCGAATGTGAGTTCAACGTGGAACCGTTGCCCCCCCCCCCCTCGTTCGATAACATGCATTCACACGAGTAAGTCAATGTTGTGAACGCTATCCAAAATTTAATTAAAGAAACAGGCTATTCTTACATTATGGAAATCATGCTAGAGCCTGCAGCAAACACTGTTGATATTTGAGTTAATTATAGTCTAATTTGTAAGTTCATCTCGAAGCACGCTCAATATTCGAAAATATTTTTATAAAAATTACAGCTTATCAAATCATATTACTGTTTGTATATGCATGTCCATGAAAGAATTCGGTCGAGTTAACTTTGAGCAATTAATTGTAGACAACTTTCCATTAGTTTGAATAGTTCCAGACATGATAAATTTTGGCCGAATAATTTTATACTACGCCAAGTAACCTTATATCAGGTTACAGAGTCAAATATTTATGGGCCCTAGATCAAAATGTTTTCTTTTAACACGCGTGACTGAAAATTAGACTTGTCGCAGAGCATTTTGTTTTGTTTAACGGATGCAGTAATGTCTACATAAGTTATGTTAACTTGAAATTAGTTTACTACATATTTCATGAATAACGAAAAACCGCGTGAAGAATGAACCCGTAGATAACACACATCTAAACTGTGAGCTCGTATGGGACACAATATTTTCCACATGTGAAAAATCGGGAGTCGAACTCGGATCACCGTGCCTGGATGCAAATTGTCTAATCACAATACCGCCGTGCTGATGTCGATTGTAATTTTTTTAGATAACCTTTATGTTGAAGAAATTATAATACCAAAAAAATTAAATTGCTATCAAAGAAAACTTCCAAAAATAAATTAACAAATAAATATATGTTTCAGGTTTTATTCGTTACACAATTCAAGATTCCTGTACTACACACTTACCGGTCTCAATCAAAAAATAACTTTACTTGTTGCAAAGAAAAATTTTTTACTGTGTTATCAAAGACTGTGTGTATTTAGTTCAAATTAATTAATTAAAGTAAAGTGACTCTAGGGCAGGTGAGTTATAATTTTTTTGCTAAATTACGAAATTTTACTTACAGTATTTATTAATATATATTAACACACATAATATATTTATTTATTCGTATGACAGAATTTGTCAAGCCTTCATTGTTTTTACAATAATGTGTTAGACAGCAAATAAGAAATAAAAAAATTCCATAGAATAATACAAATAAGCTTACATACTATAACAATATTAATACACTATAAGATAAATATAAACTCATCATCGGCATTACTCATATGACATAATTATGTTAAAAAATTAATGAAACAAATTAAACAATGCATGGTTATTTGTACTTTTCAGACAGGAAATATTCTTACTACAGAATACTTTGGATGTAAAGAATTTTTTAAGGTATTTTTGAATAAGCAAAAACTGTTAACTTTATCAATATTTTGTAACTTCTGGGGTAAATTGTTCATTAACCAGATCTGAGAATGATAGGGCTCAAACTAAGAAATTGAGTTTTATGTGAGCTGCAATATGAATTGTTGAGCTTCTCTGGTGTAATTATAGTTGTCGCTATAAGCAGAACATTTTTTTTTTGCAAATGTGATTGTATGAGGGACGATAGTGTTAGTATTTTCAGCCTCTGAAAGTGAAGTTTACTTGAACTGAGAGTAGTTACGTCCGCTTATATTCTGTATACTTTCTTGCAATTTAAATACTTTTCCCTACGTGAAGAGATGTCACATATTACAGTTCCATATGTTAAGATAAAGTGAACATTACCGTAATAAAGGGCTAGAACAGTGTTTGTAGGACAAAACTCTTGTGATGGAGTATAACCAGAGTGAGTTTTTTAGTTCAGTTTATTGCATCCATCGGATCCTTTTGCGTATAGTTTTGCAATGTACAATAAAGTGAATAAATCACAATGAATATAGAACTCGAACGTAAAAGCAGAAAGCAGCAGCGTAAATTCGAGTCGGTTGGAGCTCGTGGTCATATGTTAGACCATTGCTGCGTTCTTCTCAGTCCCCCACGTGAAAATAATGGAAGAAGTAGAAAAATAACATAAATACTGAACGAGTGTGTTAAATAAGTGTCGGCGGATACACACATATCTGCACGGTCACAAATTTAAGCAAACACATATCGACCGAATATAAATAATTTTAGTAGAAAAAATTCTTTAACAAGCTTTTAAAAAAAATAGTTTGTCTTTGGTTCACATGTGTCTTGTAAGTGCATGGTGAGATTGTTGTAAAGTTTGCTGGAGGTGTATGCTTACTGTTATGTGAACCCATGCTTAAGAATACAGGGTACATTATTCAGCGCAAGAAGCATCAGTTTAGGATTGTAGGTTTCTCGAATCCAATTTACAAAAATTAAGAAACAGCAATCCTAGACAGTATTTCTAGCCAACTTTCTGAGGAAACATTTTTCCCGATTAACGTACTTCTGAAGAACAATCTCTTACGCCGAAACCTCGTACATTTGACTATGGCGCAAGAGATCACGTTTAACAAATGCTTCATTCTGGGTAAACGTTTGCTCACAAAATTGGCAAATATAATTGTCAAGGATCGCTGTTTTGCAGGGTTTTTTTTTTTCGACTCAACTCAGTGAGTGCGCGTCTCCTGTGCGTATGTGTCTGTTTGCGTACAGCGTGGGTGATAAAACTCGGCAAAGGTAAAGGTGTATTGTTCGACATGAGCATATATCATGCGTGTGTGCATATATATATATATATATATATATATATATATATGTGTGTGTGTGTGTGTGTGTGTGTGTGTGTGTGTGTGTGTGTGTGTAAATATTTTTTCCAAGAACATCTCGTGGGTACGTGTGATTTACGCGATTTCACTGCCGCCCGCTGGTTCGCAAGCTGCCGGACGAGTCCCCCAATCAAGCGGAAAATGTTGGCGCTGCAGTAGAAGCGTCGGTGTTGAATGTGCAAAAATGTCCGCTTTTACCATGGGATGGCAGTTAAGGAGTTAAGAATCAAATTTCGGAAAATTGTTGTTATTTAAATCGTGGGAATTCTATAATTTTTAGATCTATATTAGTAGTTTATTTGTTGCACAGAAAAAAATTGTTTTGTAGGGACTACAAAATATTTTGTCAATTTAGTCCTTACCAAACCTTTTTATGGTGAACACCAAATATTCTGTTATGTTCGTTAAGCTGTTTGTTGCTGATTACAAAATAATAAACCTATCAACAAAAAAAAAATTTTGTGGACACTGAAAATTATTTGGTGTTCGCCACAAAATTATTTCGTAGGGTCTATATTGACAAAATATTTTGTAGTCACTACAAAACCGTTATTTTCTTCCTGTGTAATATCCCAGCACACATAAATCATATTTCTATGTACAGTACGATAAAGAATCATAGCTTGTCTTATTTTAATTATTCTCTCCTGCAGGAGATGATTAAAGATGACATTACCTCCCTGGACCACTGTTTGCGACGATTGTAGATGTGGGCTCTAAAACTATATAAATGCGTGTTTGTGACCGCGTGGTCGGCGTCTTCTGCGCTCTGAACAAAAATTTGTAACTCAGCAGGAATCAGTTGTAAAAACGTATTCATGTTATGTCCTATTTAAAAGAATACAGATGTAAACAGAAATTTAGAAATATTAAAAAACGTCCGAATTTTACTACATCCAGATAATCGATATATCATACTTTAGCAAGAATAAATCTCGTGTCGATGCAAACGCGGTTCTTCAATGCACACTTACCCCCCCCCCCCTCCTTATTTAAGTTCCCCTTTTTTGGCGTGAACTTAACTATTTCACTTTTTCCTTTTTATTCGTTGAAGTGAGACTCTTACTTGAGTTTCACGCCCATCGCTGGTAATAACTTGATAACAGTAATTGCCTGGTGGGCGTGCAATTCGACTGCATATTTTTATTTATTTACTAGATGACCCGGTGAACTTCGTATCACCTATCCTAACGACATTAAAACTCTCACTTCACTAAAATGGCTGAAAATTTTGATAGGTAATGTCAGGCATTGCCATTTTCATAGGTTATTATACTCTAAGTCTGACATACGATCTAATGCCATTTTGAACATTTTGACTGAATCATTGTTCTGATGAAGAAACGTTTGCAATTCCTGGACAATGGTTCGTTTCACTGTTGGATTATGAGCACAACGTCTTTCAACTTCTGCATCTTGATTGCCCATAAAATAAATTTGCAAAAATTGATGGTCAGCATTTGGAAGTGGCAGCAGCACTTCCAGTAGGTGATGAATTTGTCCTTGTATCTACAATGATCTTGTTAAATTATTATTTGTGATACAAATACAAATTCAAATTTTATCAAAAAGAATTATGGTATACTACCTTAAAAGTGGGCATGAAATTTTTCTGCACATGTGTTGCTCCAAACGACGTCATTTGAAAGAAATTGTTATATTTTTGATGTTGGCCAAGAAGTGTTTAGAGTCATTTCCCACCCCAGAAACTAATGAGCATAATGGATCTGGTGGTGGGACCAATTGTGGCAATTGTACTTTATCACCAGCACAATGCATAATCCAGTAGATTCGCCCTTGTATTTTAACGCGTTAAAATATTGACAAATTATTTTCATTTCCCCAATTGTCACGGATTTGTCGGCACAATAATCTACGTCCAGATCGTAGTGGAATGCTACTCGTTCCAGGTTCACAGGAGCACTGCTTCTGCAGTATCGCTCGATTTCATTGCGTCGTGCTTGCTGTTGTTGTGTTTGGTGTGCCCAAACTCGTTCCATTCTAAGCCTGTCTACTTCGTTACTATTCACTGTAGAACACAATTCTGCCGTATCAATACGAATGTTATAATTATCTGTCTCTCGCTGGGCATCAGTGCGGTTAGCTCGTTAGGTAGCTCGTCGCACATTTGATTGACTTCGACGATCTATGTCAGCATTTTAAAACAATAACAGTAAATACATTTCTCACGCACTGACAAACTGATGATTGAAGATTTTCATAATGGTTACAGAATGACAGGTAACTTTATAACCTTTCGTCGGACGTTCGACAGACAACTGAAATATAAACATTCATTTTTCATTCCAACAAAACAGATATTGTGTGTGTGTGAAATAGCACAATAAAGCTTTTTTTTTATTTACAATCCAAACAACGACAACAGTAAAAATTTCTGAACGCACCGCGGATTTAACTTATATACATAAGTGGAACAAACAAACAATGACAACCATCAAACCAACAATGACAACCATCAAAAATTAAAGTATTGTTTTTTTTATTATTATCTTCCTCGCAATTTTTCCATATTTTCTCACCGTTTAAACCTTCCTTGGACTACGACAAACATTTCAAAACCAAAATCAGCTAAATATCATTGACTAATATTTCTGATTTAATATTATATAATTTCTCGCGTTTTAACTGGTAAAAATAAGCACTGTAGAAAACTTTTTTTTGTTATCTGAGAAATTATAACTTCTGGGAGCCCGTAACTCTTGACATTAAATACTGAATAAAATCTAAATATTATCAGTCTGAAATACTCATGGACAAAATGAAAATATATTTTAGGCAATGTTTTCGAGTGAAATACATTTTTATTTTCTTAAAAATAAATGCAAAATTTCTACGCTTACAGAATTTTTTAAAGTCAGTTTTCTTAAATATTTAATCATTTTGAATTACCTGAATATAAATAAAGATAATTGAACATGCACCGCCTGTCCACGAATATTTGGTAACAGGTCATAATGGAATAATTAAGCACTAACGGAGCAACGAACCAGTTTAACACCCGTAAGCAACCCGTTACTGATAGGGACTTGAAAAATTCGTGTTATGTTTTGAACACACAGAGGAACTGAAAGAATTTAAGTTCGTGCCACTGCCGTAATTGACACTTGGATTATTTGATACCTCCTATAGGGCGCAGAGCCAACAGCAAACAAGCAAGTAAATGCAGACCCAATAATGTGGTAACACTGTGTTAGCGAGCAGCCAAGAACAGCTAAGTATATATGCTTGAGTACACAGATACTGGTCAGTGAACATTCGAATAATTCCGCCTGTAGTTATTGGCAGAAGTCAGGCGTACATGTATTATTTACCCGTGTTAGTGCTTCCAGTTATATAAAAGCGTCACTTAAAGACATTTAGTTATACTGTCAACGAAACACTGCAGTCCAAAGTTTGAAGACACTTGTGGCAACGAAAATTAAATGCATTTTAAGTGCGCAGAAAATTTGACACAAAGTTGTACACTTAAGTTTATAAAATGGCAAAAAAACTTTTAAAGGAGATGCAAAAATTTTACCTTCCAAGTTTCATCAATACAGTATTTCTTGTTACGGCTGTATAAAACCATCGAAATCGTGGCTTTCCAGTCAATTATTTTAAAAAACTGAAATTTAGCAAAATCATTTATTTGTGAAAATGTCAATTCTTACAGTTAGTACTAATACAACACAAATTTACATTAACAAGACATAATGCTGGCTTTAACACTGACGAGAAGGATATATGTACAGGATGTTCCGGGAGTAGACGGCAATAAAGAGGCGGGTGATAGAGGGGCCCAAGACATACCAAATAAACCAAACTTTTATTATCCGATTCGCAACTGTCTAAAAGTTATGAATTTTTAAAGAAAATTTGACTATACTCTACCCTGAGCTAAGCATTTACTGATGGTGGAAAAATTAATGGCCTATGTGGATCGAAATTTGTACACACCAAAAGCGATTAGTGTCGTCACATTTAAAAACATATTTCACGTCACTGAGAGTACAGCGGCATAGTGATAAAAAAATCAGTTTCACAGAAGTTGTGTTTTGTTCTGAAAGATGCCTCTAGTTTGCTGGAGGTAAAAAAATATCAATGTGTCACATAAATGATCACCCGGCATTGGAAAAACTGCCCCACAGTATGCCCAATTAATTAGTAAAACCAGTGTTTTAAATTAACTGAAGTCAATGCAGTAAATGTGATAACATAACGTAATGCAGAATATTCACAAAAAATAAAATCGGCTATAAGGTTCAAATTAGTATGTGAGTAAATAATTAAGTGTAACTTTATTGAAATAAAAGTATTACGTAAAGTTAGAAATTGTTAAAATGAATTTTTAATGTAATGTGTTGAATTTGTGAGGACAAAATAAAAGGATATTAATAAAAGTGGTATAAGTAAGTTATTTCATTAAACAAAATTGATAATATCAAAATGGAAAGTTAAGATAAAGAAATTGCATCACCAGACACACTTACGTAGTTGCTGCTTCATATTCACAGCGGCCGCGGTTATGTAGAGGCTAGTGCGCTCGCCTCCCATCATAGCGAACTGGTGTAATTCCTGAATAACCTCACAGGCATATTTTCTGCATGTGATAATTGTGGCAAATACATGAAGATTGGCATGGAGTACCACTCCATGCTCACGTTATTCACCATAATGGGTGGTGCATGTGAGGGTATTACGGCCTCTTAACAACGAGGTATTAAGAGTCAATGAAGATGACACGAGGTGAAGGACAACACAAAGAAACATGCCTGGGCCCCGATACGAATCGGGGACCCCTCGCACCACAGACCGACGCTTTACCGACTGCGCTACGTGGCCGGCACCTTCATCGGCTTACAAGACATCGCTGTCAAGAGCTGCACAAATCGCTCCATTACATTCCTTTCCTTTCCTTCGAATAATTGTTTCTCGACTAGAAAAACGTGTTTGTAAGGGTGTCATATGATCTGCTGCAATACACGTTGGTGATTGTACACAACTATACACCCTATATGTACCGAATATTGAAAAAGTGTGGCATTGTTATTAAAATGCAGAAAATGTGCCTGTGAGGTTATTCAGGAATTGCACCCAGTTTGCTATGGTGGGAGGCGAGCGCACTAGCCTATAAATAACCACGGCCGCTGTGAATATGAATCAGCAACTATGTAAGGGTATCTGGTGATGTAATTCGTTTATCTTAACTTTCTATTTCGAATACCAATTTTGTTTACTGAAATAAATCACTGTTATCAGCTTTATTAAAAACGTTTAATTATATTCTCACAAAGAAAACACGTTACGTTCAATATTCATTTTAATAATTTCAAACTTTGTATGATATTTTTATTTCAATAAAGTTACAACCATTTTTTTACTCACTTACTAATTTGAACCTTGTAGCTGATTTTACATTGCGTGAATCTGCTGCATTACGTTATGTTTTCACGTTTACTGCATTGACTTCTGTTAATTTTAAATACTGGGTTTTACTAATTAATTGTGCATACTATGGGGTAGTTTTTCCAATGGCGGGTGATCATTTGTGTGACCCATTGATATTTTTTTTACCTCGTGCAAACTAGAGGCATCTTTCAGAACCAAACACAATTTTTGTGAAATTGATTTTTTTTTCACCATGAAGCTGTACTCTGTGTGACGTGAAATGTGTTTTTAAATGTGACGATACTAATCACTTTTTAAGTGTACAAATTTTGTTCACCACGACCCATTATTTTTCCACCATCAGGAAATGCTTAGCTTAGTGTAGAGTACAGCCAAATTTTCTTTAAAAATTCGTAACTTTTAGACGGTTGCGAAACGGACTGTAAAAGTGGTTTATTTTGTAGATCTTGGGCCCCTCTATCACCCGCCTCTTTATTGTCGTCTATTTTCGCAACCACCTGTTTATTATAAATAATTCCCTTTTATAAAGTACACATATTTGAGTCCCTTCAGAAACGTTATAACAGGATTCTACTGTGAAACACGTGTGTTTATATATATACATACACACACACATTTTTTTTTGCAATGGAAAAAGTTAATTATTTCTCAAGAGGTAAGACGTGGAAAACAATTTATAAGATAGGTGTTTTCGAGTGTTTGATTTTAAAACGAGTAAACGGTGTTGTAACGCGAAACGCCTATTCCTTTTTACGCGAAACAACTTATTCCCATTACATATATCTACGATAAGAACACAAATCAGGATATAATTCTAACATGTGAAAAATGCAGCAAACTCGATAGAAACTTGATTTTGTGGCCCCTTTTTCGACTCCTGTAACTCTGAAAATGCCACCTGAATTCATAAACGCAAAATTAGAAGCATGCACCGGCGTTTACTACATCTACCTAAAAATATAATTTTAGAGTCTCTGCTTACAGTCTCATTGGAAAAAGACTACTATAAAAACCTTGCACACGTGTTTACCGCGCTGCGAATAAAGGCGATACGCTTCTCGTTCAGCTTCGCTGTTCCCACGCGGGAACTTGGTACGGATACGCAATCTTCTTACATGATTTAAAGTACTTATTTGCTCACAACTGTCAAGGTATTGAACCGCTCCCGCTCTTAAATGCCTCAAACTGGCAAAATACGTCCACTCAGACGGTCACATTAAGGGGGCACTTGATGGAACATTTTTATTGTTTCAAACATTTTTAAATATGTATGTACGAAATATGGTTTGATATGTAGACATACATTGCAACCGTGTTATACTGTAATGAAACCTTTTTGGCTTTCACAGTTTTTCATAATGGCATGTCGAAGTCCAAATTTGCATGCAACGGTTTTATGCTTCAAAGGAAAACCAACAAGCCTACTGAACTGAAAAGAAAAAAAAACTACCCTGAATAATTAAGACGTAGGCTACAAGGTCTCCTGTATAAAAATTAAAAATAATTTTTTTCTATTTTTAAGAAATTCTTGAATTTTGTAAGTTTTAATTTTAAAAATAATTTTTTTTAAATACAAAAATGTTTAATTATTTTTGTTGTTATATAGAAGACCTTGTAGCCTATAACATCGTTATTCAGTATGAATTTCGTCAGTTTGGTAAGTCAGTTGGTTTTAATTTGAATCATATAACCGTTTTGTGCAAATATGGACTTTGACGTGCTGGTGTAAAAAACTACGAAAGTTAAAAATTTTCATTACAGTAAAAATTTCCACAGTGTATGTCTCGAACAGTATATAAAAATGTTTAAATCAATAAAATGCTCGAAGCCAATTTAAAAAATTGATGAACCGTAACCATAGACCAAAACTTTTCCCCGAGTTACATGTCACTGAAGAACAATCTCTGACGATGAAATCTCGTACATTTAATTGCGACGGAATAGATCCCGCTTAACAAATGCGTCATTTTGGGTAGATATTTGATAATAAAGTTGGCAAGTAGGGTTGTTGTTTTATAGTGTTTTCATTCCGACTTTCACAAAAGTGTAAATTTAAAATGGGACTATATGAGAGTGTGGTAGATGAATAAACGCTAGAAACACAATTTTAAATCTACACTTTTTTTGAAAGTCAGTATGGAAAATTACAAAACAACAAACGTAGCTAATGTTATCAGCCAACTTTATGAGCTAATATTTGCCCAAAATGAGGCATTTGTTTAGCGTGCTCTCTGACGCCGCAATTATAAGTACAGTACGAGATTTCGGCGTCAGGGATAGTTCTTCAGAAATATTTTATTCGAGAACATTTATGCTCAGAGAGTTGATAAAATATATTGTCTAAATTTTCTGTTTCTTGAATCTTGCAAATTTGCTTCGAGAAACCTACACTTTCAAACTGATGCCTATAGCCCTGAATTATGTATCACACCCTGGGCCTCGCTCCCTAGTTTAGCAGTGGTTTCGAAAATATTTTTTGTAACGCAAATTAATACATATATCAAAAATACCTTTGGCAGTTTTAACACTTATATATCAACGTTTGTATATGCATTTTTCTGTTGCAATACACCAAACTGATTTTTAGATTTCCCCCCCCCCCCCCCCCCAAAGTAGTACACATTTTGATGCGAAAATAAGCCAAAATGAAGCAAAATAATTTTTTGCTCGCAAACGGTACGTTATTTTTAAAAACGCTCTTGCTAAATGGTGTGTCGTACGACTGTACACTGTCTCAAATTTTTTCAAAGCATTTGGTTAAAAAATATTTGAGTTATTTGCAACTGTTTGAAATAAACGAGAGATCATGGCCTTAAGCGTTTATTTAATTACCAAACACTCTTAAGACCATGCTGTCTTGTTTCTTTTGTTTATTTACGCCGTTTAGAATGGCGAAGTTAATGCATTTTGGTTTCTATTTAACTTAACCAACTTACAAACCACCTCATTTTACATTTACACTTAAATAGTTACAAATACAAAAATAAAAATACGTACATATATGAAAACAATAAATTTACTAACGTTACAACTAGTAATCTACTACTAACAATACAAAAGATCTACTGTATTTGCGATAATGTGTTTCTAAGCTTATGATATATCAAAAATCTGTATGTTGTTTTTGACGAGGTAGCTATTTTTTTTTTCCAAAACGAGTAATTATACGGTTTCGACAAAAACGTCAACTAACCAGAGTTTCGTTAATTACGTAATTAGCTATAACCTAAGTATCTACTGCCTTGAAAAATCTGCCAACATGGAGAAGTCAATTTCCAACAAAACTGCCGAACAGACTTTCTTATATCTGCTCACTTTTAGGCGTAAAAAAATTGATATCACTAGAAATGTAGAAACAAGAGTTAGGGGCCTCCCTAGATCGGCTGCGTTTGTGTGTGTAAGGCAGAAGCGGTAAGGTTGACACTAACCGACGTATGTAATACATTGTCGCCTCTCCGTGCAAGCCCCTCAGATGGCGTGCAGTGGTTTACTATTATCCTTTTTACTATGGAACTTTAAGCTAAAATCACAATATTTTATTTATGGGCAGCGTAGTTCAAAGTCTATCGCTTGTTTCTATAGGCCTAGTTGTGTTTTTCAAATCCTGTAGTTAATTTTCCAGGTACGACAGCCTGAAAAAGCCATTTTTTGCCGATTTGAGGGGCCAGAAAAATGTTTTAATAAACGTGTCGAATTTTTAAAACTATAGAGACATAGTTTGAAGTGTGTGTGTTCTTTTTGTAGATATACAGATATAATGTGCGTTGAATTGTTTCGTCAAAAAGAGAATAGTCGTAACTCACTGCCACGCATTCTGGCACGTGAGACGTTCTGTAGCGTGGCACGGAAAGTATTTTTTCTTGTGTAACCATTAAAAATGTTTCCAATGAGTTTATATACTAAAATAAGACACACTTCAAACTGTGTCCATGTGATTTTGAAAATGCCGTCTGCTAATTAAAAACATAATTTCCAAGCTCCTCAAAAGTGCTGAGAAAATATCAGTCTCAATAAGGAAAAGAAATCATAGAAACCTGCATTGGACTTAACACCACATATTTTCCACGAATAAAATTAATGGGTCATCGCTTGAAGTCCCTTTGAAATAAGTTTTCTACGAAAACACTGCACGCTAGTTTAGTTCTTCGCGCCTAGAGGCGATGAGGTGTTTGACGAACGTGTTATATTCGACTTACCGCCTTCTCCGTTTCCGTGCCTCGAACGTAAAAAAAAGCTAGCGTCTAGGGCAGGTGAGGAGGCCCCTTAAGGCCATGATCTTTCAATTATTTCAAACAATCACAAATAAATCAAATATTTTGTAACCAAATACCTTGAAAAAATTGAGACTGTGCACAGTCATACGATACACAGTTTTGCCAGAGAGATTTTTAAAATAATGTACCGCTTGCTAGCAAAAAAATATTGTGCTTCATTTTGGCTTATTTTTACAACAAAATAAGTAATATTTTAGAGGTAAAAATCTAAAAATCCTTTTGGTGTAAGGCAATAGAAAAATTCAGACACAAACGATGATATATAAGTGTTAAAACTGTTAGAATTAATTTTTGATATATGTATAAATTTACGTTAAAAATATTTTCGAAACCACTGCAAAAATAAAGAGCGAGGCCTTAAGCAGTAGGCCGAAGACGGAGACAGCAGCACTCGTCATAGGTGTCGCAACTGGCATCTGTGTGTCGATGACAGAGTGGCGTCCACACGTGTCGAGAGTGCGGTGTATTGGAGAAGGTAGGGGGAGAATACGACCATTCATGCTCCAGTGGCGTCTTGTTTGTTTTGAGGTGCTCGACAGCGTCCTTCGGGCATCCGTCACGGCGCCGCCCGGCGTGGAGGAATGTCTCGCACACGACCCGTACATAACTAGTCGACTGCCAAAACAACCTGTCCAGCCACTGGTCGTCCGTGGGGAGCTCCTGGTGAAGGTGTGCTATAAAAGCGATCCATATTGGCAGGGTTGCCACGCTAATAGACAAATTTGGAAGTTATAACATAAATCGGTGGTAGATTAAAAAATTACTTTTGTGATCACACATTTACACTGGTGACAAGAAAATGTTTTTAGTGAGCCCAAATTTTATTTGCTAGGGTAAATACCAGCACAATATTTTGTAGCAGCAACAAAATATTTTTTCCGTGCTACTGCGAAGGCCCCAGCAGGTGACTTCTTACTAGATATGTATCTGTGGACCTGGCACCTGAGGCGTGGTACGGAAAGTATTTTTCTAGTGTAACTATTAAAAACATTTCCAATGTGTTTACCAATGAATAGAAGACACACTTCAAACTGTGTCCTATGATTTTAAAAATGTCGTCCGCTAATTAAAAACATTATTTCCAAGCTCTTCCAAAGCGTTAAAGATTACTGTTTCAATTTGCTGTATCTGAGAAAATTTCAACCTTAATCAGGAAACTAAATCATAGAAACCTTCATTGGACTTTACCACAAACTTTCCACATATAAAATAACAGGGTCATCACTTGAAGTTCCGTTGAAAAATGGTTTCTGTGAAAACACTGCACGCTAGTTTAGTCCTTCGCTCCTAGAGGCGATGAGGTGTTTGACGAACGTGCTATATTGAACTTATCGCCTTCCCCATTTCCGTGCCTCGTACGTGAGTAAAAAGTTAGCGTGCACTCACTCTTACGATGGTTAAACAATTGAAAATGTAAGCATTTCACGTTACGATAGCCTTCAACACAGTTCTTCTTGTGGGGTAGTACACAATGGAGTCGGAAAGGCTGAAGTCTAGCAGTCTTGACCTTACGTTTTCAAAAACTGAAAACCAAAATGAAGTGCCTCACTCACTCATTCATTAACGCACAGCCCAGACTCTTTAACTAGACATGAAATTTCAAGAGTGGCTTCCCCTTACGATGTAGGCACCCAATAAGAACTGATTTACCAAAATTCGAAAATTAAGGGTATGAAAAGGGTTGTAATGTGTTTTCAATGAATCCTCGTTAGTGGTTGAACCCTTCGATTTATCGAGGTGATTTTTACTTCAGAATGAAGCATACAAAAATGCATATTACTTTTATTTTTTGATTTTCCTAAATTCAAAAATTAAAGATGCAAAAAGCCATCAAATGCGTTTTAAATCAATCCTCGATAACTGTTAAACTTGTTGAGATATTGAGGTGATGTTTGCTTCAGAATGAAGCTTAAACATATACTTAAAAAGCAGTTTCAGTTTTATTTTAATTCAACCTCTAATATTATCTGTAGAGCCACGATTTTGTCACGAAAAGATTTTTGCCCCACTTTATTTCAGTGTCTCTCGTGCACATCGGCAGCTCTGCTTCATGATTACTGGCAGCGTGTCTTTGTTCAGCCACGTTGCGCATTTGACTGAACCAATCAGAATAAGATTATTGTGACTCCGTACGTCTGTAATTTGCCAAGGCGAGTGAGAATAAAATCATCCAACCACAGGCGATGTAGCAGAGCTGCAGGTGTGCACATGAAGCATTGAAAACAAATGTTGCAAAAATCTTTTCGCCGTAAAATCGTGGCTCTAATTATCTGTTTCGGCAAATGGTTCTCAATAGTTTTTTTAACTGCCTTTACTATAACTTCACATTTGCGTTGTGCAATGACGAAATAGCTTAATTTAAGGAATGTTAAGGAAACGTAAAGTGGAAATAAAGCTAGCTAACGTATTCAATTGTATACAGGACTTATTCTACTGCAGTTAAGGAAGATACTCCAATTTCCTAACGAGAATTCCAAAGGTTCATTTCTGCCGCTATGTGCGCTGGAGTCGGCCAGAGATAAAATAAAATTCAAGATAGTAAAGGAAATAATCTTAGCAACGTTAGTTAAAGAATATTTCACAGGGTTAAATTTTTTTTTACTTTGAAAAATAACAGTTCAAGAGTTTTATCATATTCGCATAAAATTTTATCATTCTCATGATCACGAAAACTCTTGTCGTAATTCATTGTTTTAAAACTAAAATGACAACGGAATTTGATCTCGTGCCGTCGCAGCGAAAATTTACAATTGTTAAACTACAGAGCTTCCTTAACAATGTCAGAAATAATCTTACGCTCGGGCAACTTGCCCGTGTTAACTTTATTACTAATTTGTATGTCAAATGACTTGTAACTATAAAGAAAAAATCAGTAGAAACTAGTATGTCTAAAACTCAGGAACAATTGTGCTGACAGTGCTAAGTTGATCCAATTTCGCGAGTAAATAAACAAATAATAACGTTTTGTGTGTTTCTTTTTTATAAATGGACGTGGTTATGCAAAAATTAACCAACTCACAAAGTAATTTATTTTGAGATGATCATACCGTGTAGAAGAGGAATGTCCAAAGTATATCCTATAACAATATAAAGCTTTAATTTGTTACATTTGAAGGAAAAAAGGAGCTTAGGTATACATACACCAGAAAGGTTTGACTTTGAATATCTCTGTTGCAATGAACTGTCGGTTGGTTCCATTTTGCATAACTACGTCCATAATGTACTAGCTGTGTGCCCGCGGCTTTGCTTGCGTGTATTATTCACAGCAGATAATATTTACGTTGGTTAAAAAACCTCTTTGTACACCAGACAGGTAGTTCAGTCATCAAGGGTTACAAATTTTCTAGTTGAGCTAACTCTGCTGCAGGGTAAGTAGCTATAGCTGTCGACACGAAATGCAGTCCTTAAGTTTGTCCCTGCCACTAACAACGACTTCACCTGGGCCTCATTTCTAGTCACAGCAAAGTTGACGTTAAGGAGATAACCGAATGAAATGCGTAGTTTACGTGGTTTGAAGACTGATTTCCCCCGAGCACAACCACTGGTGATGCTGCCCTCAACAATGTACTTATTATTTTTAATTTTCACTTTAATTTAAAGCCATTAGGCAATTTCGGCGTAATAAAGTTTTGCAGAAATGTATTTGGTGCCCCAACCTTGAGGTATGTATGATGGTTTATGTAGCATGACGCTGTCGAGGTTAGAGGATAGTGGACTGCATAATACTTATCACTTTTGAACGACTTAATGCAAATTGCACTATTATAATCTGTCTTGCAGTTTTTGTGTGACAAAACGACAAACAGCTGCGCCATATAACGTTGAAATTATTCATAATTTCCTAATCTCATAGAGGTTGTACAACAACACGTCTCGATAGAACAGTAGAACGAAAACCCTGTATGATTTATTCTCTCTGGTTGTACTTGCTTTTCGGATCGTCTGCCTTAAAAGTTTAGAAACTAAGTTTTCTTCTTAATAATTAAGTTATCTTGTAAAATAAAAAAAACTTGCATTACTTTTGTTAGGTACTTACGTAAGCATCATTATGACGCGAACACCACCTCAATATCTCTATTGGTTAGATAATTATCATCACCCCTTTAAATGTATAAATTAGGAAAAAATTTAATTTCACACCTTAAATATTTGTTTAAGTATCCCATTGAAGTGAAAATCACGACGATAGCTCATTCAGTCGAAACAAAGTCGAACATTTATCAAACCAAATATAACCACTGTACAGCACTGAGAATTCGAATTTTGAAAAATCATAAACATTTTTGTGGCCATTAACCTATTCATCGTCCTAAAGCAAAAATAAACTCAATATCTCTATGGGTTCGATACGTTTCGAAGATTTATCTAAAACACATCCCAGTTCTTTTCACCTCCTAAGAGGCTGAATTTCAAAAAAACCTTGAATGACATTTTATACTACTTTATTGGTGTCTCTTGGACGTAAAAAACATGACAATAGCGCGCTGATTCAAGATATATCGACGATTAATTTAAAACGTATGTCATCACTTTTCACCCCTTTTCACCTTCTTAGGTGGATCCATTTCGAAAATTCGAGAAATTTCTTTTCAGGTATTTCAGTAAGCATAAATTTTAAACACAAAATCACATCGATATATAAATATCAGTGGAGTCGATATACAGTATACCGATTGGGATCTAATACACATTTTACAATTTTTTTAAACTCTTTAAGGTAATTAGTAAAATATATTTAAATGGTATTTTGGATATTTACATAATCATATATCTAAAGCAAAGAGCACTTCGATTTCTTGATTGGTTCGATAGATATGGAGAAATAACCGAAAACGCATTTAATGTATTTTCACCCACTTATTTATAAAGTTTCGAATTGTCTTGGAGTCCTGTCATAGTCATTTGTATAAGTAACCAATTGAAGTGAAAAACACGAAGATAGCCAGTTGTGTTCTAGTGATATCGGCGATTCATAAAAAACACGTTTTACTGCTTGGGGATCGAATTTCTAAAAATCCTAAAACATATTTTTGGATGTTTACGTAAGCTACATTTTGAAGTAAAAAGCAACTGTGTATCCTTAAAGGTTCTATAGATATCGATAGTTAATCGGAAACACATTTCAGGCTTATTCATCCCCTTAACGGTTGATTTCAAAAACCGTTAAATTGGCTAATATGCTTTTTTATGATTCATCCATTGAAGTAAAAGTCACAACGATAGGCCGTCGGGTTCGAGCTATGAAGACGAATCTTATGAAACACATTTCACCGCTTATCACTCCTTAAGGAATGAGTTTCGAAAAATCCCTTCTTAGTGCTCACCTACGACCTAGAGGGAACCCACACAGAAAGTTTCACATTTATAGATCCAGCGGTTTGGGCTGCAGTTTTATATGTCCGTCAGTCAGTCAGTCATGGTTCTCTTTTATACATAGAGATAATACCTTCCGAGTTTTCGTAAATACAAATATATATTTAACTTACAGTGTACCAAGTTTTTTTTAATAAACGGTCTGTTAATTAATAAATGTTGTTTTTATTTATCGAATATACAATACACACACGTTCATAGGA
This sequence comes from Medauroidea extradentata, assembly GCA_003012365.1. Classification (NCBI taxonomy): domain Eukaryota; kingdom Metazoa; phylum Arthropoda; class Insecta; order Phasmatodea; family Phasmatidae; genus Medauroidea; species Medauroidea extradentata. Next base: position 120,553 of record PNEQ01018149.1, on the reverse strand, counting down.
AAATTCAATCATTTAAAAATCCGTGTGTCGGTACTTGGATGAATATGGAAAATGAAGAAAATATTTTGTTTTGATGACATGATGTAAGACATATTTCGTATTAAAGAAAAATTTTAAAACCATATTTTAATTAATAAAAGCAAAAACATGTAAGTAAGGTGATATAAAGCATTAAAGGAGCATTTTATTCTACGTATGATCAAAATGACTTTTGTTTAGTACATAGCGTTGAAGAGGCTGAACTAACTAGTCAAAAATGAGAAAAATTCGAACACATAATGTTTCGTTCATTTGTAGGTGCCATAGACCGGCTTGAAATGTCTTATACCAGAATTGCTATTATGGTGACCGAAATATAAATAATAAACTTATGTACATACGAATATTTGTTTAAAATTTTTGCAGCCTGGTCCATCTGTGTGCTTCCTCTAGTTTTCGGTGACACAATTCGCTGCAATGGCGTGTGTCCAAAATACCTACTTCTTTAGTTTGTAATGTTCCAATTGCAGGAATTCTTTAAAAATAAGATATTATATCATTCCAAATACATTATGCAATTTTTATTTTAGCATTTGGCCACCAGTTAAAAATGCAAAGCAGTTTTAAGTTATTGAATTGCGCACGTATAGTTACTCGGAATTAATGACAAACGCTCATCAAGCAATTTTGTCTTTTTCAGTCACATTCGTTTCCCATTTAGCCGTTTTGAAGCGTTGGTGGAGATTTGTAATTTTTGACAGTGCTGAAAAAGTTAATATCGGTAAAATTCTGTTGCCCGATAACTTGACTGAATGCCGATATGTATTTCTAAGGGTATAGTTCAGAAACTTCTTTCGATGACTATCTACTCACCATATGGCTGTTCTGTAAAAAAAAAAAAAAATCTTGGCAGAGACGTCTTTTGGTGGTTGGTTGACCGCTGGAGGATACGACATTCGGACCAGTTGAAAGTGAATGAGCTCTGAAGCTCATTCGTTCACTTTAAAGTAAACCATACAGCTTGCGTTTTATATACATTATTTTTCATATAAAACGTTTTCACTTATTCTTGCACAGTGTATAAAATATTCTTGCGTCTTGGCAGAACTATAATTATAAAATTCTGTAAAATTTGTTTTGAAATAAACTTATATGGGTTATAGTTTCGTCCATAGAACAAACATTCGGTGTGTGGATAAACATCAAAAGACGTCTCTGAATGGACGACTCGAAGTATACGCCCTCTGACGTCACACCGCAGGGTGAGAGAACTGTGGGAAACAAAACTTGTTTACAAACATGCTGATTTGTTAGTTGGTGATGGCAGAAACGAAGAATTTTGTGCACTCATGGACTTGCACACAAGTGTAAAAAATATTAGTTTCATTTCATGGTTAAGATACGCAACTGCGTAAGATCGATGTTTATCTGAAAAAGCGGCAATTTCCAAACAATTTTAAAATTTTTTACATACATCTCATCCTGGACATGTGAAGCCAAACGCCTGTATGAATATTATGTTCGGTTGCGGTATCCATGGTGGTAGGAATTGTATCCCATGCCTGACTGAAGCACCGCCTCATTTAAAGTCGTCCATTCGACCCTTAGAAAATGAAATTTCAATTCCATAAATATGTTTCAAAATTGCAGTGAATTCGTTTAATTCGGTTTGGGATGGAGAATTTGAAGTGTAGTTTTCCAAAAGAGGCGTTAGCTCTGCTTCTCCTAAAATATAAAACAATGAAAAAACAGCAAGGCATAGACAAAGAATGAAGCATGGTAATTACCATAGACTAATTACGAAGGAACAAGAGACAAACGACAGTCAAAAAAAGATAGGGTGCGTTCCCAACACACTCTGTAAGCAGATCAAACGAGAAAATGTTGGGCAGTCTCGCCAGATCTGTGCCGAAAATGGAGGTGAACAGGCTTTCAACTGGCAGTCACTCGAATGGCGTTTTTTAAGTACAAGAAGTGAAGAGGCTGCCAGGTGTATGGGAGTTGACAGCTCTTTCGAAGGACGACTCTGAATTCAGCCCTTAGTACTGTGATAACGAAAAACCACAAAGTTGCTTTTTTAAACGTGCTGGAGTGAGTTGCACGTTTATTCTTATGCTGGCAAAAATTTTTAACGTACGTTAAATTTGTATAATTACAAAATAAGACACATAAAACTACGTCACTATTAGTTTAAAAGTCCATTACTGTAACAATAAACATAATTATGGGCATGTCATATTGACTACTTTTTCATACTGTTGTGTCAAGAAAAATGCCAACATTATTCGTAAAAAAAAAATAGATGGAAATATGTGTTCTATACTTGACATCACATTTACCATGAATTAAGTGAAATGGTGAAAGTTAAAGTACCATTAGAAATAGCACACTAGAAAAGCTCTGCATGTTAGTCGAAAAGCTTCTACGTAGAAACACCCACAGCATTCCATTGATTGTGTACCTCACACACACATACACACACAAGCTCAGTCTAGGCCTTTATAGGAAGCCAAATAAGGGCGCTGCTACCACGCGCTTCTAATGCGTTTCAGGGTGTTCGGAAATATTTACGGAACTTTTCCACATGTGCCCATTGTGCTACTGGACGTAAGTGAAGCACATATATAGGCGCCGCCTACCCACGCGTGAGTGGTTCAAAAGCGACGGAGCTGTAAGGTCGACTCTGTAGCGCACATCAAACGCCGCGTCGCCTCAACAAGCCAAGCGCTGAACTAGCGTGCAAGGTTCCCGCCGAACAGTTTTTACTATGGGACACTAAGCGGTGACCAAATAATCGTATTGGTGGAAAGTCTGCAACTAAGTTCAGTGCAGGTCGCAATCTGAGTTTCATATACATCCGTTTAGTACATTTTGAAGTACGAAAGTCTGAAACGGCTGTTTTTAGCCATGTTGGAGGGCTCAGAAACAGTGCTTTTAATGAGCGTGGCGTCTTAACAATGAGGTTCCGACTTTGCATGAAGTTTGTTTTCTTTTCGTACGTTGACACAATGGGCACACGTGGAATATTTTCGTAGAAAAAACTTGTTTACGAACACACCGCAACGATTTGAAGCGTGGGGCAGGCGGCCGCCTTAAGGCAAGGACGAAATGTCATTTTTGAAATAGTATGCTCATTAAAAACAATGTTTCTATGATCTCCCAGGGCCATTCCAGACTTCCGAACTTCAAAACGTAGACCTACTAACCGGAAGTATGTGAAACTCAGAGAGAAACGTACATTGAACTTTGTTGCAGAATTTACCACCCATTAAATTATATGGCCAAGGCTTGAAGCAAAAAAAGGACCGGCGGTTATCTTGCACGCTAGTTCAGCGCTTGCCTCGTTGAGGCGATGTGGCATTTAATGCGCGCTTTAAGGTCACCCTTATAGCTGTGTCACTTGTTAGCCTCTAACGTGCAGGCCGAGGGGTCAGACTTCTCGCCTCCCACCAAGGCGATTCGAGTTCGACTCCCGGCGGGCCGGTCCCCGGATTTTCGCATGTGGGAATCATGCCGGACGATGCCACTGGTCGGCGGGTTTTCTCGGGGATCTCCCGTTTCCCTCGCCCATTCATTCCGGTGCTGCTCCATACTCATCATATCTCCCCTCACCAGCGCTTAAGACATTGATGTTAAGCGCTGACAAAAAACCTCTTCACTCACTCTGACGTGCAGGAAGGTGGCGTCCTTAAGGCGCCAGACTGCCTGCCTTGTAACCAGCGTTGCAGCGTGCTAGCAGAACGCTTTTACCTAAGAAACTACTAAACGTGCTTCATTTGTGTGTATTTACGAAAAGAACAAACACTTCAAACTACATCGGAATAGTAGTTTCAAAACATCACGTTACTTAGAAAGACCGTTTCGGAGCCCCTCAAAATGGCTAAAACGGCTTTTTCAATCTATTATGTATAAACAACTACTGAAGGGATTACAGGTGTATTGGACTTTACTTAATACTTTCCACCAATAAAATTATGGGGCCAGAACTGAAAGTGTCAGACAGCCGAGTGTTCTACGATACCACTGCACGCCATTTCAGTGTCTTGCAGTAGAGGTGATACCGCGCCAGATGAGCCGGTCAACATCGCCCTTGGGAGTCATGCCTCACTCACACAAACACACGGCCACCAGGCGGGCGCCGTAACAAGATGGCTGTCTACCCAGGCCGCTGAGTGATGTGCAGAGCTTCGACTAAACCGGATTATTCGAAAACTGCTTATTGTAATTGAAAGATGTTTGCTTAGGAATAGCATTTAAAGAACGTTACAAGTGTGTATACTCCTTTCAGCTTCATCACTATTCATTAAAGCATATTTTCTAACCGTTAAAAATGTCGTAGACAGTATAGTTTTACGCTCATTTCTAGGTATGCAAATCTTGGCGCAGATTTTTTTTAACGAGTACAGGAATGTTCAATAAACCTTTATCCTTAACTGGAAGTGCGCCCGCGGCTTTGCACGCGTGTACTACTCATATTACCCGCGCGGAATAGTGTAATGTTAACGGTAACTCTGTTTTAAATACTGGTTAGAGATTATACTCTCGTCTTATGTCGTATGCCATAAGGGCGCTGTCTGCCTTGAAGCCACGGCGGAAGCAAACATAAGGTTTTACGGGTTAAATTATTTTCCACCTGGCTCAGTAACAGTTGAAGTTACATATATGCCACCACTGACTTTTTTGTTCGTCTCAGTGCCGCGTACATTGCTATGGATCGTTTAGGCAGTTTTTTTCCATACCCTGAAAGTTGTGGCCAAAAATAGCATTCTTACATGCAAAAAACAGGAAAATGGCTATTCATAATTTATTTTCTGCAATTTTGTTTACGTAGCAATATTCTCCTTTTCTCGGCGCAGAAAATGTTTTTTTTTGTCCGGAAGCTATATCACAAAAGGTGACCGAGTGCCACTGAAAATAATTTAACATGTAAAACCCTATTCTTTCTCTGCCAGGGCTTCTAGGTAGGCAGTGCCCTTAATCTGTTTCAAACAAAGATTTTTACGCCACAATCATAGTCACACCCATCGCATATCAATCAATTTAAGTAAAAACTTATATGGGAAGCGAACCCGAAACCCACCACACCACAAACTTTTATAATAGGCTTATAAGAAAGAATTCTTCAAGGCAGGCCGTGATTCTTCTTTCGTATGTACAGGTCATAGCCCAAAGAGGTTTATTTATGAACAGGATGTGCAAATAAACTACTTTTGAATTATTTTTCCACGTTCATTCTCACTTTTCGGCAGACTAACATTTTACTTTATTTCACATGCTTAATTTTCGAACTTCAAAAAATCCTGAATTAAATTTTTAGATATTTATATAAACTTCATTCTTATAAAAAAAAGCGTCTCGATTTCTCAACGGGTAGCCTATAAGAGGTACAGATGAGTTATTGGAAACACGTTTTATTTTTTAACGACTTTCAAGAACGACTTTTGAAAAATCCTGAAATTACTTTTTAGATATTTACGTAAGCTGTATATTAAAACAAAACAAAAATTTCAATATTTTAACTGGTTTAGGAGACACGGAGGATTAATTGGAAAAAGCAATTTTTTTTTTTTTTTTTAACGACTTAAGAGTTGGAATACAGAAAAATTCTGAAAATTCTTTTTTTATGTGTACGTAAGTATAATTTTAAAGAAAAATCACCCCAATATCATAACTGGTTTAAGAGAAATCAAGGATTATTGACAAACACATTATACGGCTTTTCACCCCCTTAATTTCCGAATTTTGTAAAATCAAAAAATTTGCTTACGTGCTTGTGTTGGCAATATTTTGATGTTAAGAAAATAATTATTGGTTTCCCGGTTATCAGGAATTCTTTGAAATCACATTTCACCCCTTTTCACCACCATAAATTTCGAATTTCGAAAAATACCTTCTTAATGGGTGCCTACGGGCCGAGGGGAAGCTGCATTTAAAATTCCATGGTTCTAGGTTCAACGATTTGGGCTGGGTGTTGATGAATGAGTCAGTGAGTGAGTGATATTTCGCTTTTGTATACACAAATAACACGTCATAAAATGATAGGGTCACAACTGAAAGCCTCATACAGACGCGTTGTCGGCGAAAATACTGCACGCCAGTTCTGTATCTTATGCCTAGAAGCTAGAGAGAGACGCGACGAGCATTTTTTGCCGTCCTCACCACTTCCGCACTTCTAGGTCTCGAACGTGAAAACACCCTTTCCAGTCAAATTAACCGTCAGCTTTAAAGTGTAAATCTGAGTGTGAATGTTCAGTGATTGTCTATACGTTGTGATAGAATCATTTGTTCAGATTTATAATGCGTACAGAAAATGGTAACTGGCTCACTCTCTAAGCGAATGTTCGGCCCACGACTAGACAGAACACTACAAACAGTTCTCTCTGAGTGACCAAAACTATGCTTGTGGAAAGGTATTCCTCGCGGCGGGGCGCCAAGGACTTCGACCCCTGTGTGTCCTCCTGGGACAGCAGGGCGAAGACAGGCACACCTGCAAATGTCCGCGACGCGCCAGCTCTGTGTTCCCAAACACGGCGTGCGAAGCGTGGCTAAATGCGTATTGTAAGCGTTCTCCCCTTGCGCGTCCTTGGACCGACAGACGAAACGTCTGAGAAGGAATGCCATTAGAAAAAGGGGGAGGGGTGAGGACAAGTTAGCGTCCGTCCTAGGACAGCACAAACCAAAGCGTTGCCTTTTCTTCCCATGCTCTTCTGTTGACTTCGGGGTCTACACTTTGGCGTCAACAAAGAGGGAGCGGAGGCAAGGGACCACACTAACCCAACCCCTGGATTTTGGTTTATTTATTTTTAATTTCTTAACCAATTTAAAGCTGATGAGACATGAGAATTAAGCCTAATGATGTCAAAAAACCTTTCGCATCACATTCCCATGTGTCTCCTTGGACTGAATTCTCATGAGTGAATGAGATTTTGGTCAACGCTTTACATTGAGGTCTTTAGCGCTGATGAAGGGTGACATGAGGTGAGTATGAAGCAGCACCGGAATGAAAGGGTGGGGAAAACGGGAGATCTCCGAGAAAACCCGCCGGCCAACGGCATCGTCCGGCACGATTCCCACATGCGACTGAATCCTCGTGATGCCCATGTGTTCTGCAGAGTATTTCATGAATTGTTACCCTAACTAACTTAAACATCTTGGCAGCACAAATGTAATTACTTTATAGTTGTCACGATAACACGTTGGATTCGTAAACGGGAGGACCCGAGTTCGATTCCCGGCTCCGGCCATTCTGATTTCGGTTTTCCATGGTTTCCCGAGATCGCTCCAGGCGAACGCTGGGATGGTTCCTCTACAAAGGCCATGGCCGACTCCTCTCCCAGCTCCTGTCATTGCATCAAGTATCTAATGACCTGCTGTTGAAAAGACGTAAAGCTCACATACCTTACCATTTTAGTTGTCCTGAATAATAGTCATCTCGTAAATATTCCTGTTAATTTATCACGTAACGATATTTCAGAGTCATAATTACTGTGTTCATGTAAACGCAGATTTTTCACTTGGTGGATACTAAGATATACTTTTAAAAATGTTTGGTAGATTACAGTTTAAATGTCTTTACGCATTTTCAGCCAGGATACAAAATAACAGGTGTAGTTTTAAAAAAATCAGTTTCTCAAGTATTTTTATGCCATAGTGCTATATGCCGTGTGCAAGATGACGTATGCTGGTTAAGAATAATAAAAAAAGTGCATTTGTGTCGAATGTCTGATTGTTTACTTTGTAGGTCTAAAGTATTCGTCGAAACATGAAATAATAATTATTTTTTATTGATTTGACATTTGTGTATTAAGTATGAAGGTGCTGCAACTGATTTGTACGTTTATGACTATACGGCCTCTATTTTCTGCGTAATTGTGCTGCTTTGCGTAGGGATTTCTGGAACGTATCAACCACGAGAAAGTATATAAAAAGTTTATACGTATGAAATCTCCCATAATTCAACACTTTCACAGAGGGTGCCGCCGCGGCCGAGTGGTCAGACCAATCGCCTCCCGACAAGGTGATCGGGGGTTCGATCACCGGCGGGGTTGGTGTCATGATTTGCTCTCATGTGGGAATGTGATGGACTTTGTCGTTGGCCGGCAGGCCTTCCCAGCCTCCCCCACTCTTTATATTCCGCTCCAGCTCCATTTGTAGGTTCTCATTTCATGTCATCTGTGGTATAGATGGCTCGGGATAAAGTGAGCACAAAACAATTTATATTTTCCGCCTATTCGAATCTTTCCGCGCGTAACGGCTAACGAAGGGAAATGTCGAACCTTTCTGGACACGTCACTTGATGTTTGCGCATGTAAGATAAATTGTGCAGTCGGTAGCAACCGTTATAGTTTGATAAATTAAAGTTGATTAACTATGCAAAATTCAAGTATGTCGATTTCAGATGATTTTGTTTTAGTATTGCTGTATTTAAGTAAGAAAATACACGGAACTATTTTCGGCAAACCGCTGCCAACCATGCAAGCAGTAAGGAAACAATTGATAATGTTGACTAATATGCAGTAACGGCTAGTGATATTTTTCAAAGGTTAAACTTTTAGTGCGGCTTTATCCCGGACGACCTATACATCTCTGGTTCTCCAGGCTGGGAAAGGCAAGGGGTTGCCTGTAATCAGTATCGTGGCTGAAACTGCGCTAGGACAATCGTTGTAGTGGCGCACGTTCCCCTATTCATAATCGAGGTATTAATTAATTTTTATTTTACGAGTTGCGATCCGAAAAAATCTACGAAATAATATTGAAAAGATTTTACGTATTAAGGATTACAAAAATTATACATACCAAAAAACTTTGTAAATTTTTTTACCAAGTGTTTCAAAATCATAAAAAAAAAAAAAAAATACAATGATATATTCGGTTGTGGCGAAATTAAGGCCATGATATTTCATTTATTTCAAACGATTGCAAATGACTCGAATTTTTTTAACGAAATGCATTGAAAAAAATTTGAGACTGTGTATAATCATGCGATTCACAATTTTGGCAGAGCGTTTTTAAAAATAATGTACCGGTTGCTAGCAAAAAATTATTTTCCTTTTTTTTGGCTTAATTTAATAACAAAATATGTGATATTTGAGGGGCAAAAATCTAAAAATCCGTTTGGTGTATTGCAACAGAAAAGTTCAGCTACAAACGATGATATATAAGTGTTAAAACTGTAAGATGAATTTTTTCATTAAATTCGCGTTTAAAAAACATTTTCGAAACCACTGCAAAACTAAAGAGCGAGGCCTTAAGTTAATCGCGTGGATTCAAATAATAAGATAACACACTATTAATTACAACTACGAAAAAATTCTCGTGCGAAAAATACTGAAATAAAAATTATAAGTCATTAAGTTGAGAAGTTTCCCACCGCGTAATAAAATAAAATGTGTGTTTTAAATAAAACATCTGATTTAAAATGAAGGCCTAATTAATTTTTAATAAGCATAAATAATTCAGTTAAAAAAAAGAAATCTAAATGTATTAAAAAAAACTTTTGCCTACAATTTAGTTGAATTATTTCAAATTATACTAATGTTTTCACTAAAAATAATTGGAAATATGTACTCTTATTTACTATGTTTGTGGCTGGGATTGTGACAGGTTAAAATATGGGCCAGAAGCCCCACTTGTAGGTTAAGTATACTTCTCGGTAAATTCATGTCGACATGTATTCATAACTCGTTACCACCAAGAAAAGTGGCCATTGAGAAAAAAAACCGCTTCTTTCCGGTGAATTGTCAGATTCATGTACACCGACTTCCAGCCTCTATTGTTGAATGTCGTCGTGGACTCACGTTCAGTTAGGGATGACAATCAATGATCGGTATTTTCGAAACATCAATGGTTGAAAGATCGATATTATGTATTTATGCATCGATGTATTGCCATTCGAGGTATTCGTGTCATCATGTATAGGTCCTAATGTAAAATTTACCTATTCCCTACGGTGTACAAATAAGACAGTGAAACGTTTCTACACAATTTTCTGTCATTTTCTTGTTCGTGTTACAATTTAATATCGTTCCACGATAGGCATTTTTCGTTTATTTGTTTTTATAATTTTGTTGCGATATTTTGTTAGAGTCGTAGCGAATTTTCTTATGTTCGGACCATAGAGGAACAGGTTTGGAAACTTGGAGTTGAAAATTGACTCTCATATGACTGATTAGCGCTACTAGTAAACTGCTGTAGTTTTAACATTGTCGTAAAAGGAACAATTAGCAAGTTTGTGTTGCAGCTAGGAGCACTGGCGGCACGACGATATGTTGCAATGTTAAAACAACACTTCGTTACTAGTGGCACTTTCAGTCATATACGGATGAAATAACATTGCTAGATAGGCTAGTGTTCAAACCTGTGATTGTAAGACCTTGGTTCGGACTGGCAACACTGCGCGTGTAAAGTAACAGCACAACGTTGAATACAGAGGAGTAGAACGGCAAAACCGAAATGACATGCATGTGGGGGTGCGTTGCAGCTGTTTACGTGAAATAGTTTATTGTATCGGGAGTCAGAATTAACTCCGCCGTATAGTATGTTGCGGCAACATTTCGTTAGGATAAAAATATCGAACTGCAACCTGTAGGTATTGCGGTAGAGTTATAAAAAAAACTAGTAGCCACGCATTAAACCTAACATGTCATTTATAGAGTAAACAAGCGGCACTTTTTAGTACTGATCGTTTTTACAAAGAATTTGTTGGCGTATCTTATTTTATTTGCTTAAATAATAATAATATCTTTCAGTATGTAAACAAATTATGCACTGTAGAGTTTCTTGGTAAAGCACCTACGAGCTTTCTTCAATAAAAAATATTAAAGTGGAGCGAAGAGATTTTGATCAGCACTCAATATCCAGGCCTTTAGCGCTGGTGAGGGGTGATTTGATGTGTGTATTGAGCGTCACCGGAATGAAGGGACGGAGTAAATGGGATATCCCCGAGAAAATCCGTCGACTAGCGGCATCGTCCGGTACGATCCCCACATGCAGGAATCCGGGGACCGACCCCACCGGGAATCGAACCCGGATCGCCTTGGTGGGAGACAATACAAAATAGAACATAAACGCCGCCGGTAGCGATGGTTTAAGGTCAATAGTTTACGGCCGTCGATAATTTTCTATCGATGTGGCATCGATGCCAAACACCCGTGGAGGTGAGTCGACGCCCCGTCCCTTCGTGCGGTACTCCGCCAGGCGCTGTCCCTGGACGCCTGATGTAGGGGAGTATGAGGGTGTCTGCGAGGTAGTAGCACCATCGTCGGAGGGGTAGCAACCCCCGCGAGGTCACGCGATACAGTCATTACACGCGCGGAGACGGTCGCGCGCTCTCGCGATTACACACACGGCCAGGAGCGCTGAACAAGCCTTCTACCGGTGTAACTGAAGTCTCGTCCATTAACATTAATTACTAGGGACCCGAAATATTAATGTTTTTTTGGGCAAAAGCTACAATTCAACCAACTCTAAGCTCGTGTCTTTCGCAGTTGGGCCTTGACTTATTTGACATCTCATTGAAAGCTCTAAGCCAGTTATAAAATTAACAACTAAATTAAATGTCCAATTACGTGGTGTCACTGTAAGCAGCTTTTATCTGCTTTAGTAAACATATTATATTCTTGGAGAATTTTTCCGGTCGCTATTACCTACCCACAACTGGTAGCCTAACCCATGACTGTTGGTATGTGTGTGTGTGTGTGTGTGTGTGTGTGTGTGTGTGTGTGTGTGTGTGTATATATATATATATATATATATATATATATATATATATATATATATCGTGTTTACTTGGTTAACATTTCCAACTCATAAAAATAAAAGAAAAAAAAAACAGAGGTCCTTTTGCTGAGTTATGTGGCACCCCAGCTATCGTATATCGCCATGATGACAGATTACTCTTGATTACAGTAAAACTGGCTGCTGAAGTTCAGTAAATAATTATCTTAAGAAGGCGTGGTACATAATTCAACGCAATTCAATAGCAATCCTAGACAATAGTTTTAGCCAATGTTTTAAACAGAATTATTTCTAGTGTTAAGAACTTCGACGCCGGAACCTCGTGCATATAACTGCGGCGCAAGATATCACGCGTAACGTATTAGTTATAAGTATTTACTCATAAAGTTGGCAAATACCATTATCTAGGCTTGACATTAAGTATTTTATCCATCTTAAGAGTGCGTGGTAGCTAAATAAACGCTGAAAACATCAATTGATTTCTACGCTTTTTTCGAAGCCAATATGGATACAATTCTCAATGTCGATCCTAGATAATGGTATTTGCCAACTTTATGAGCAAATATTCATCCAGAATGACTAATTCGTTACGCGTGATCTCTTGCGCCGCAGTTAAATGTACGAGGCTCCGGCTTCAGGGATTGTGTCTCAGAACTTAGTAACACTGGAAACAATTTTGTTTAAAACGTTGGAAAAAACTATTGTCTAGGATAGCTATTGTTTAATTTTCGGAAATTGGCTTCAAAAAATCTACAGTTTTAGATTAATGCTTTTAGCGTTGAATTATGTACCACGCCCTCTTAAGAAGTTTTCGGATAATTATTGGTCGAAGCTCAGCACGGCGCTCGGAGACGTGGACAGGCATCACACTTTCATTAGAAATGTAATACTACATGAGCTCGTCTTAGATAAACTCTTGAACATCTGTGTTAAACGCATTTTCTTTAATCTAAAAATATTTTTTTCCACGGTGCCTATGTGGCGGGTACTATCGGGGCACTCATTTTTCACCAAACCCTGCATTCCTTCCAGTGGCACACCCCTAAGGCGAAAAAGGGGGTTGAACACCCCCTCCCGAGAATGTGTGAAAATAATTTTTTTAATAATTATTATTTATCTGCAAGGTAATATTACAGTTTTGCTTACAGTTGATGCGTAAACTTGAGTATTAGAATTTAGAACTATAATGTTGTAAAAGTCAAATACTGCTACAAAAATTTGGTAGGGACGGTTCATGAGGTCCAGAACTCATCTTACCTTACCAAACGGAAACTGATTAAATAGCACCATTTTTCATCTTGAAACCTAAATTTTTTTCGGGGCAAAACCCCCGGACCGCCAGTTTTTTTTTTTTTAGACGAGTGGGGTTTAGCTACGGCCCTAACACCCCTGAACTGAACCAAAATCCTGACCGCGTTCCTATTTACATGTTACATCACTGCTCTATACTCAACTCATTTCATGATTGTAAACACTCAATGCCCAAATGTTAAGAGTCCTACTAAGCGGCAGCTAGGTACCGGGTTTGAGGTAGGGAAACAGGGGGGTGATAAGACCTATACTCTAGCCATTCTAAGGTTGCAGCCTATTCTTCCAAGTGAATGTCAATAACATTTTTGCACAGCGTAAATTTCATTCGAAATACTGAAAAATACAAGGTAACTATGCTACGGTACAATCACAATGTGAGGAATCAAGATATAATTCAATTGCTTTGATATATTTCGTTAGCAATTTTTATTTCAGTTGCAACCTTAAGAGTGGTTGGAGTATAGACGGGTTCGTGCATCAACAACCGTATCACCTTTACGCACGGGGTTCTCGTATTCATCAAAACAAAATTTTTGGGAGAGTTTCACTATATATCTTTTAGTTGCTGAGTAACTACATTACACCTTTATTATGTATTGAAAACCGGGATTATTTTGACCTTGTGGGGTAACTTTGTCTACTCAAAATTTTGGTAGTTACGTCATTTAGTAAAGAAAGTTTCAACCGTTAGTTATATAGATAAAATAAATTTTAAACACTCTGGTCTAATAAATTATATATATTATAGTTATAATATATAATAATATTTACTTAAGATGGTGATACATAAACATTATCTCAGTCATCCCGACGAATGAGGAATAAAGCTTGCTACTCGCTGTGTGTGTTGGTGTGTATCTGCGTGTGTGAAACCGAGACAGAGAGAGCAAAAACGTCAGGAGACGAGATAATTACTTTTTATGTGTGTGTCTGCATGTGTTATGCGTGTGTGTAAGATTCAGAGTGATAACTGGTTGGTTTGTGAGTGTATTTATCTGTGTATGTATGGGGTATTTTTATTTTTGGTTGTACATTAATACAATTCATTGTTCTAACTTAACTATCTACTAAGTATTTTTTATTCTTAATCATGTAGCGTATTATTTTCATTGTGATAATGTGTAATGGGTCCAGTGTAAAACTAGGCATAACTATATATGCAATTACCAAAAGACCAGAAAACTAATATCTTAAATTAACCTCGCAAATATCCACACAGTTTCAAATTTCCACGTGATGTATTTATGGCGTTCCCACTATACAGTCCATAACAGATCCACAGGATGCCGGGCGCATAGCCTGCTCTTCATTCCCCGGTTAATCGCTCCTAGCAGCGCGCACAGCTGACAGCGCCTACATGATACGGCCCGCCCTCGCTTCGTCCAAGCTCACCCCTGCAACACGCGACCGACATACCTGTCCGCTTCATCCCCCTTCCCTCCTTCCATCCACCTTCGAGCCTTTTCTACCTCCAGCAACACGTGCTAATTAACCGAGCCGTACGCCGTCCGCTTCACAAAGCCGTCGCATCGGAGAAGCATAGTGAGACGCTACGCCGATGTGTTTCGTACAACTTCAATACAATTTGACAGCTACTTATGTGCAATAACTGTTAATATTTTGTAATATGTAGCACAAGGCAAGAGAAAATTTACAGGAAAAATGGCGAAACTGACACCTCAGACAAATTTTAGAGCTGACAAGAAGTTACCAGAATAGCTGATAAGCCTACATTCCTCAAAGTGGGTGAAAACTAACCCTGAAAGTTAAAATCGTTTATGTGAATCCAAGAATATTGAATTATAATATGAATACATATGATAAAAGAAACGTACAGAATTATGTTAGTTTACTAAGCAGTATACCCGTACCCAGTTTGATTAAAATTAGAAAAAAGAAATAAAATTTCTGAGATGTCTTTCTATCATAACGATAAAAAAAAGTGGTCTCAGATTTCAAAGCATTACCAAAGGATAAACGAAATAAACAAGAGTCCATTCGTCTAACTAACTATAATACGCATGTCGACATTAATCAACTTCAGAAAAAATATTTTCAAAAATATGGCATATTACCTATTATAAAAATATGAACACGTGATTAGCGTAATACGGAAAAGTCAAGGAATCCTTGTAGGCTATGCTGTATATGTATTCCAATTTTAAATTCTTAGAAAAATTCTTAACACACATTGCATAGGCTACTGTACAAAAATTATAAAAATGGCTACCATTATGTAATACTATGCTAAAACATAAAAATTTCCGCCGTTTTAAAAAAAATATGAGCACAGGTTGAACAAAACACACTAAAGTGAAGCCAGCTTTATGAGTAGTATATGTATACCAAGTTTAGTGAAATTGTGAAAGTTATTTCCTAAGATGGAATGCTATGGTAAAAATATATAACTGCCCGCCATTTTGAAAATATGAAGACGGGATGAACAAAATACACAAAAGTCAACTCATCTTTGTATGTAGTATGCGTGTACCAACCCGCCGACGTGCGGCATCGTCCGGCACTATTCCCACATGCGAAAATCCAGGGACCGACTCGCCGGGAATCGAACCCGGATCGCCTTGATGGTGAGAGGTCTAACCCTTCAACCGCTAAACAAATAATTGTTGCGTGTAATTATTTTGAGAAACAAAATTGTGGATACACCAAGATTTTAACCTGTATCCTTCGATTTCCTGACCACGCATATCTTACCCGTAGACTTATGTAACTTACAGTCTATGCACTGGCGTTTGTTTCTTTATATTCATTGTACTGTTAAATGCCTTAACTATTTTCGCACCACGTAATTAAATTATTATTCTCTTTATTCCACCAATATACATTGCAGAGAAAGTTTTTTGAGCATAATTACGCATATTATGTCTGACAAAGCTGTGATTTTGGTAAAATAAAAATTATTCGTAAGTTATTTTACAAATAAAATCCTTGTAACTTCACAAATAAATCATTTACGTTGAATAATTTTTACTTTTACTAAGGTTTGTGTAAATATAAAAATATGCCGTGTAATTTATACAAAAAAATGTAGAATATAGTTTTGCAGATGGAACTTGTTTATGCCACTCCTCTATACATCCAAGTAGCAGCTGAAGACCGCCAGAAAGGGGGAGTGAGACAGAGAGCTATAGGTGGGGTGAGTTCTTATCTCGAAAGAATTCTTATCTACAGACTTTTGTTTTGCGGAAAGAACATGTCTATGTTGCTCCTCTGTACATCCAAGTTGCAGCTGAAGACCGCCACAAAGCAAGAGTGAAACAGCCAGCTATAGGTGGGGTGAGTTCTTATCTCGAAAGAATTCTTATCTACAGACTTTTGTTTTGCGGACGGAACGTGTCTATGTTGCTCCTCTGTACATCCAAGTTGCAGCTGAAGACCGCCACAAAGGGAGAGTGAGACAGCCAGCTATAGGTGGGGTGAGTTCTTATCTCGAAAGA